>OVAN01007431.1:1607-19691 GCA_900406275.1 Anastatica hierochuntica | reverse complement strand
TATATATATATATATATATATATATATTGGAATCACAATTGGTCATATTTCTTTTTATCGACAAATCGAGGAAGTTATACCAGGTTTTTTCAAGCCTGTTGATATTATACGTAATAATATGGTATTAAAAAAAGTAATTCTAGGACGCCCGAGTGAATTCAGACCTCTTGATTCAACTCGGACCAGAGTTCCTGACCTTAAATTCTACGCAAATCAAGATCTGGAATTGGAAGTTTTGCAATCATTGACTTAAACTCATTGTCGAATCCCATTCAGCAGAAAATGGTGGTACTTATGGTGGAACGGGCCAATATGGTATTTCACTATAAAGTGATAGATGGAACTGCTATTAAACGACTTTTAGTCGATTAACATACTACTTCAGAATGGCATATACATCACACATCCAAGATCCCAAAAAATTCGTGAACTGATTATTAGACGTTGTGGGTGCTAAAACCTGCACTTGAGATATGTATTTTGATTGGAGAAGAATAAGTGAGTAAGACGACCTATTTATAACGTACAGTTGAAATAAAACAGTGAGGAAGAAAAAGATTTTGTATTAATTATCGAATCAATAATTACAAACGAGAAGAAAAAAACAAGAACAATGAGCTTTTAGAGCAAGTAGAGATGTTAAATGTATTAAATTCGTACCTTTAAGCTAAGATCCCTCAAACCCTTAAATAGTCCTCAATTCGAACCTAACACCTCAGAAATATTTTTGGGTTCAGGGGTTCCGATTTGACTACTAGGCTTCAAGAGAGGCAATTGAGCGGTTTGACATGTGTTGATTTGTTCCTGGTTGGATTAATCAAACTCACACCTTTCCTTTTTCTAGGCGAAATCACGCTTGCACTGAAATGCTACCAAGCTTTGTCTTAATCCATAATTATTTTACGGACAGGGGCTGATTCATAGCTTAAATCATGATTTTAGATGCCCGATAATGGGCCCAACCGAATCTAATATTAGCAGGCGCAAACCAAGCACAAGGTCGTAATTTTAAAAAATTTCTTTTGTTTTACTAAAATATTGAGTATGAAAGTTATACGATGTGTATTTTTTTGTCAACAAAATAAATATGATGTGTATTTAGAAAATAGAAATATGAATTACATTCAAATATATGATTTTTCAAATAACATTATTCAAGTATTTGTATATCAAACCAGGTCGAACTGCGTTAAAAATCTTTTTATATATAACTAGAGTTTGATCCACATAACACGCACGTATTTTTTAAATTTTTATGTACTCAAAGTTTGGATATACCCAATATCTGAAATACCGTGAAACAAAATCATCTAAACTTACATTTTTATAGTTTATATAAAGTTTATTTTTAAATCTTATAGGTTATTTTAAATTTTATCACTTTATGATTTTTTGTATTTTTGTAACTAAACAATTTAAATAACTAAAGGTTGTTGGCTCACATTTTGATAATAATTATGTGGAAATGATATCGAAATATTGCATATTTAAAGATATTCATATTTATTAGATAGATTTAATAAAATTTCTAAGACACATTTAATTTTAAAAATCACACATATAAAATGTTATGTACTTCTTTTTTAATCTTATATATTATTTGTGAAGTAAATTTGCACCAGATTAAAAATTAGTGTGATTGATTACAAATGTATCCTTAAAGAATCAACTTAATTAGTGATGTAATTAATTTTAATGGATTTATTTAAAAACATATTTAATTTTAAAATAAAGGTAACAACAAATTTTCAAAAAGGAAATATATTAAAAACGAAATTATAGTAAAAAACAAAGTACTTTACAAATAAATAGAAACTATTTTGATTTACTTTTTGTCAATATTTTTAAAATCCAAAGTTATCCTTGATAAATTATATATATATATATATATATATATTGTTTTTAAATATAATATACAATAAATTCATCTGAAAATAAAGTAAATTAAAAAGGTAGATTTTTTTACTCAATAAAAAAAGCATGCTTTTTATAAAATATATTTATTTTGAAAGAAATTTTAAAATATTATAGATTTTGGTTGACAGAAAAAATCATATGAATTATTAAAATGTTATATCTTCTACCTTTCAATAACTATACATAAAATAGATTTAATAAATTATGGAACGACATTTGCAATAAAAAAAATAGAGCAATTTATAATTTTATATAAAGGTTTTTAACGGAGTCAAATGTTAAAATCTAAAAAAATATTTTAATCTTATGTAAAATACGTCAAACGGAGGAATATAGAGGTTATAATTATACTTCTAGTGGGGTCAAATATTAATATTCACGTTAAACATGAAAAATGGAGCATACACTAATCTATTTTAAAATTAATATAATAGTGTACTGAATTTTTGTTAAAAAATTAAAATATTGCTTAAACATTGATATCTATGATGTTTGGTAAATTTTAGCGTTGAAAAAATATACTTAAAATATAAATTTTCATTTCCATATTTACAAAATTTAATGTCAGCTTATAATGTAGACTACATAACTAGTAGGTAATAAAGATATATGTGAGCCAAATATTTTGTGATTATGTGATATTCACTCAAGTTAATATATTACCGTTTTATCTTTCTGATTTCCTTTTATTCGCGCAAAGAAATTTTCTTAGATAGTGGGAGTAGTAGTTTCCATTAGTCAGCGCAATTATTTATAGCAGTGTAACTTGCTGCTCTAGAACAAGATTTTTTTACCTTGAATTAGAAAATTAATTTATGTCCAACTATTTTTTCCCGAAAACCCATTTTATTAAACTGGTAACGAATCTTCTGTTAGGGAAAGCCGATAAAAAACCAAAGTGTTTACATGGGTAACAAACCTACCGATTAATCTTGCTTTTTTTGCAAGATTATCGGCAGCAAAGTTAAGAGATCGGAGAACATAGAAGATACTAAATTTTGGGAACAATCCTTTTAACTTATTGAAGTCATTCAACTCAGCTGCAAAAGATGGCCAATCCGAGGGGTTAGTGACCATCGAAACAAGCTGCAGGCAATCCATGGTGAAAGCAACCTCAGTTGTTGATGTCGAAATCAAGTTCTCCATTTCCCAAAGAAGTGCCTCTAGCTATGTGTGCACTGGAGACAGCGTATGGCGAATACTTTTACATCCATTCCTCAGGGGGATGTCATTTTCTGTTAGATTCCATCCGATGCCACAAAAAGTGTCGTCTGATTTCCAGGACTCATCTATGAAACATATCAGCCCCGAAAGAGAGGGGGTTATCTCTTGTGGAGGTTCCAGAGGGACAATTGTTGATTGTAGTTCGGACTCTTCAGAGTAGTGAGCATTCCACCACGAGTTTTCTTCACGGACAGCGTGGAGCACTATGTCCTGGGCATTTTTGCTTTTGGAATTAAAGATGAGTGCGTTTCTCGCCTTCCAGATAAACCACATGACCCAGGGGAAGATTCAAATAGACTCCTTGTCTACTCCTACTTCCTTAGCCTTCCAAAATAGATAGAAAAAATTATTGTGTATGGAAGTTCGAGGAAATAAGGACGGTGCAGAAGGAATGGGAGCTAAAGCCCAGGTTTGGCGCGCATGTGGGCATTCGAATAAGATATGGTTAATTTTTTCCCCCTCTGCACCACAAATGGGGCATGATGCCTCGACTCCTAGATGTCTCAAAAATAAGCTTTGGCATGTAGCCAGACAGCCGGTTAAACATTGTCACACGAAATGCTTGAGTTTTCGTGTGGTTTTAAGCTTCCATGCATGTGCCGCCAGTATACCCACTGATGGTCCCTGAAAAGGGGAGTCACAAGCGAGGCAAGAAATCTCTCTCGCGGCCCAATATCCTGAGCGAACAGTGTAGTTCCTTAACTTCGTGTATGACCAATTGTAGCCGTCACTTAGATATGTCTTTGATGGTCGGATGCTTAAAATCCAGGGAATATCTTCTGGAACAAACAACTCCCGGAGACGTTCTTATTTCCAGAATTTTGTATCTTGGGTCCATTAAATCATTTACATACAAGTGGGGGTCTCTCTCTTGGGATACACCTTTCATGGTCCGCGCCAGAATGTCGGGGATCCAAGGCTCGCTCCACACCTTGGTACTCATTTCTGACCCAATTGTTTTTCGCAGTCCTGAACAAAGCATGGGTTTTACCGCCATAATGATTCTCCAGCCGTATGATGGTCGGTTCGATGATTGGACCTCCAGGGGGCCACAATATCTAAAGTATCAACCTCTGAGAACCCTACTTATAAGGGAATTTGGGAATCTAATGAGATGCCATAATTTTTTTGCCAACAAAGATAGGTTAAATTCCTCAAAAATTCTAAATCCCAATCCTCCTTGTGAGAGTTGAGTGCATAATTTGTCCCATGATTTCTAGTGAATACCGCGACTTTCTGCTTTGGAAATCCACCAGAATCTGGCTATAGTGCTACTTAGTTTGGAGCATATAGCTTTTAGGAGAAGGAAGCATGACATAACGTATATCGGGAGGGCTTGGGCTACAGATTTTATTAATACTTCCTTTCCACCTTTAGAGAGAAATTTTGCAGACCACAAATTAATCCTCGATTAGAGGCGATCTCTGACAAAGGCAAAAACTTGGGCTTTTGATCCTTGGATTTTTTCAGGCAGACCGAGATAGGTCCCCATCCCGCCTTCTTGATGTATTCCAACAACATCCCTTATTTTTGTTCTTTTTGAAGTGGGGACACCACTCCAAACATCACGAATGATTTTGATAGATTAAGTAATTGCCCCGATGCTTCGTCATATTGGTGGATAATGTCGATGACTTTTTTTCCTTGAGATTCATTAGCCTTACAGAAGAAAAGGCTATCATGTGCAAAGAGAAGGTGGGAGGTTGAGGGGCTTGCCCGGGAAATTTGGAAACCTTGGATCCTCCCATGCCATTCAGGGTCCCGAAGTTGTGGTATAAGCGCTTCTGTGCATATTATGAAGAGGTAGTGGAATATCGAGTCGTCCTGGCAGATCCCCCGGGTAGGGGATATATTTCCTTTCAGAACTCCGTTAAGGAGTATCTTATACGATACCTGGATATATAGAACATAATCCATCCTACCCATTTAGGCGAGAATCCCATCTTCAGCGTAAGTGCCTCAAGGAATTTCTGTTCCACCTTATCATAGGCTTTACTCATGTCCGTTTTGATAGCCATGAACTTTTTCCTGCATACTGGATTGGATCTTAGTGCATGGAAATTCCCCTGGGCGATTAGGATATTATCTGTAATAAGTCTTCCCGCAACAAAGGCGGATTGAGCTTCATAGATGATACTCGGTAGAATTTTCTTCAATTTGAGACTAAGAATCTTCGAGATCACTTTGTCACTCATGTTACAAAGACTAATGGGTTTGAAGCCCGTCATCTCCCGCGATCGTTCGAACGTGGGAATGAGGCAAAGATTAGTCTCATTTAATTCTTTCTCAAAAAGGCCCGTTGCATGGAAGATCCTTACCAGATCAATGAGATCCTTGCCGATTATATCCCAATATGATTCGTAGGACATCACCGTCATACCATCCGGTCCATGCGTTTTCTCTAGGCATAAAGAGAACAAAACTCTTTTAATTTCATCTTCTGAGAAGATCCGGGTCAAGTTAGCATTCACCTCTTCCGTAACTGACACGAGGATCTTTTCCAGAACCTTCTCGGAGTCATGCGGGTTCGTAGAAGAGAAGAGGGATTTGAAATAATCTTCAGCTAACTTGTCAATGTCCGCCCCATTGTCAATTCATTCTCCATCCTGATTGAGTAACCCTAATATGCGGTTTCAGACTCTTTTTTGTTTAGCCCTAATATCTTGATTATGTCCAACTGTTAACGCAACCATTAAACCAGTCTCGTATAAGGTTAAAATGTGTTGTATTTGTTGGTAAACTAATCCACAGAGTACCGTATATAGTTGTAACATCAATATTATTTATCTCAACTATATAACTATATTATACTAATATTTAATAATGTTTAATATTAATTTTTAATAAAATAAAAGGTATAATATCTACTTTTATTTTCAAATTAAATGTTTAAAATATTATATTTAGTTATGAGACTCAAATGAAAATGTAGATTAAATCTAAACTCAAATTAAATCATGACGATATGAAATTTTTAAAAAGAGTATATATTACTTCATATTCAATAGTTTATGTTTATTTATAAATCTTCGAATCGTAACACATATGTAATAATTTTTATTATATGAATGACAAGATAATCTTTGTATAAAAAGATGAAAATGAGAATGTAAAATTAAAAATGATTAATAAATAATTGAATATCAAAATTTTTTATTTAAATTATTGGTAATTAAATAGTTTAAGAATTATTTCTGAAATTTCTTTTGAAAATCCCATTTCTCAGATTTATCTTTAATAATTATTTTGAGATTACCTATCTTCAGTGCAATTATTAGTACATCATATGTTAAGTAAAATTTATTATCTTAATATGTTTCTCAGCTTATAAAGACACTGTCATTTCTAAATCATTTTAATACTAATATAAGAGCTGTTGAAAAGCAGAAAAAGATATTGCCAATTTTGTTATGTGATCTTGGGTGTTTTTAAATTTTGTAGCCAGTGTGGTGGACTACATTTGTATAAAGATAATGACTGAGTAACACCTTTTGATTTTGCAGTTGTGGGGTTTATTCATTGACCTACGGTTTGCTCACGGGGACAACGATGATCCAGCTCCTCTACTTGGTGGTCTTCGTCGAAATTGCACTAATCTTGCTTCTCCTCATCAAGACGCCGCTTCGAAAACACATCATCCTCGCCTTCGAAGGCATCAAAAAAGGCCATGGATCCGTCATCGTCAAAACCATCGCCGCTACCGTTTTTGTCGTCTTGATGTCAAGCTGTTACAGTCTCCTCAGTATTCGGTGCCGATATGACGGTGCCACTCTTAACCCTACTGATCAAGTTCTCGCATCGAAGCATCTTCTAGAAGCTTCTCAATGGGTATCTATCTTTCTTATTATTCTCTTTCAAGTTTAATGATCAATCGTTACTTCCATTTCTATTTGAAAATATGGAAAAAGATCCCACGTCGGTATGATGAGAAAAAAAAAATCAATAGTATTAATAACATGAGGATATTGATTCATTGTTAGTTGGTTTTGAATTGAAATTTCTTGTGATTTAATATGGTTTCAAAATCAACTCATAAGGTGGTTCAATCACCCTATTAACTAATGATTCAAAAAGGTTTAATTACGTCCCATTAGCTAAAAAGAGTATTATTTTGGAGGATGTGATGGATTCTTTCGGTGGCTAAAATATATCCCACAACAAAAAGGTAAAGGGACTTAAGTAATATATAAGTAACATGACAAATCTACTCATTATCAATTGGTTTTGAGTTGCTAACCAATGAAACTTAACATGGTATTATAGCCAACTCATACATTATCTCATCCATAAAGTGATGTGACCATTCCACTAATTAATAGTTCAAAAGACGGTTCGATTCGTCCAAGATAGTTAAAAAGGCTATCTTGTTCTTGATCTCTCAGTAACAATACGTTTGCAGGAACAATGGCAGAATTAAGGTGTAACATCCCCCGTTCTGAGGAAACCGGAAATGTCTAATTGGTACCGCTAAAACCAGTTTAAGATTCATCACTGAACATTATTCACCGCTTCTAACCACCAACTTGCACAACAAAAAGAGAAAAGGGAAAAAGAGAGAGATGAGTGACTTTTCAAACAAGTCATTCAGTGAGATCGGACCCGAGCCGCCTCACCCGATCCGCCTCACCTGATACCCGCTTAACCCCGAAAGTCTAGATATAATCCTAAACCCCAAACGAGACACCTATCATGCATGACAATAAAACTTTGCAAATTGAAAGCTCTTTTGGAAAACAAACCTAACCTACTAAGACACTTTTTGAAATCTTTTCTCAATCATTTTCCCCAAATGCGTTTTACAACCAACAACATATCAACCCATGTTCTAACATGATAGACCTGCCGCGTGTAGGCGAAAGGTCGGCTCGGCACAGTCACATAGGTCTACACTCTCCGACTGCCCGTCCCACTGCCCATAGTCCTTACTTCATCCCAGTATCGGCAATCCGAGTAACCTTTCTAGGCCCCGACCTTCCCACGATACTAGGGAACAAGGCTCACCACTATATACTTTCTATCCTTCCACCTGACGTTTAGGTGGAGGACTTCAACCCAACTCGTTGCCTTCCCTCAGGCCACCTTCTACTTGACTTCGCGACGAAAGGCGCAACATCTCCTCACTCACTTGATTTCCCCAGAGCTTTCAGGCCCCGAGGCAAGGTACATCACACCCGTCAATTGGATAAGCGACTATCCACCAGAGAACCACATCACCAATTTAACCTACAACTATGAATCAATCTTTCGTAATTCTCAAACAATACATGTCTAACCTATAATTCATTTATTAACTTAGGTGCTCACATCATATTCTATCGTAGGCTCGACTTAGCGATCCAACACGCAATCGCACTTAGGCGTATAAGACCTTATGTCATAGAATAATACATAATAAATTTCTCATATTCATGTCGAGTCTTATAGCTCGACACCACCCATAGTAACCCTAGACTAACAGAATTAAACAACTACCGAGATCAACAAAATCGAGAACTTCCTCATCTTGGCCACATGGTAGATATGCCTCCAGAATGTCTGACCTTTAACTCGCCTTCTAGGGTTTTACCCCACGTCGATCCTCTAGACGATGAACCCTAAAACAGAAACCCGATTAGACTTTTTCGGGAACCTGATAAAAGTAGAAACTTTCTATTTATGGAAATCTTTCATAAATGGAACCTTCCCTAAAAAGGAAACATGCTTAAAATTTGAAACTTTCCAAAAATGAAAACCAGCCCATTTTCGGAAACTTCCCAGAATAGAAAGACAAGGGAAAAACGTTAATTACTTATCGACAGGTGCAACTCTCGCGTCAATGACCCCGAAACCTTCCCGTTCTGGACTAGCAGGACTGTCACTCTACTTTTGTAGTTTCTAGGCTTCCTCCGGTTCCCCAACTTGAACCGCCTCCACCAAGACTTCTTTCCCGGTCCGAGCTGGTCCCAAGACCATCAGACAGTGTCTCCTGACTCCAAACTGTGCCAAACTCCTCCCGAAGTCCGCTATGGCTTCCTGGACTTTTGGCCCGTTAAGGGACCATTTAGCCTCCTTTTGAACCCCTAGAGTTCCTGTGACTTCTTCTACAAATCTCTTCTCCTCCTTCTCCGGATCTTGGCGTTCTCCGCCAATGTTGGTTCCAGGCAACCCCGCAACTCCGCCATAGGCTCCACAGCGGATCAACTCCACTACTGCTTTGTGGATAATCTCTCACCATGTTTTCAGCTTCACCATTTTCTTCTTCACTCTCATCATCTCCCCCTCTTCCACTTCTTTCTTCTTCTCCAAGTAATCTCCGGAATCACCGTCTCCGCTCATCCGCGCCTCATAATATGTTGTGGATCTTCTCCGCTAATAACCACCATGATTATCGCTGTCTCGACTCGTCTCCACCACGACCATATCCTCCTCTCCGCTCTCGCTCTGCCGCCACAACAACCTCTTCTCCACCTCTCCTCCCTCAGCCTCAACCCACCTCCTTCATCCGCGATCACCTCCGCCTCTTTCTCCACGCCGTCGCGCCGCCTCCTCTTCCTCTCTGCGGCATTACACTCTTCTTCCTCCTCTACGACGTCACGCCCTCGTTTCTTCTTCTCCACGGCACCAACAACGACGATCACTACGTCTTTCTCCGTCACAGATCCTTTCTGCCCTTCCGCCGCACCGTCAATCACCGCCACCACTCCATCTCTCTCTTCTCCTTCCGTAAACGTCGTTGTTTCCACTTTCGCGAGCGTCTCTTTCGTTTCTTTTTCTCAATTCGCGGCCGCCACCATCTATTCCTCCTCCGCCACAACGCCAACGCTCCTCTCTATCTCTCCGCCACAATTCTCTCTCTCTTGGTCGTCTCTCTCTCACAAGTTGCTGTTTCTTCTTCTTATTTGTTTTTCCTTTTGCGATAAACTCTTCCTCCCTGTCTCTTTGCTTTGTCGCTTAGTTAGGGTTTAGAAAAGGGCTCGGGTTGGTCTAGCGCGTTTGGAGTTAGTGGATTTAGGGTTTGGGTCTGAGGGATTTATTGGGGCGGGCTATTTCATAAAAAAAGAACCTAAGTCTTCTCATTTGAATTGTTATCAGATTTGCTTAGGGTTTATTTCCTTTGGTTGGATTGAGGTTCATGAACAAAATTATTTGTTTATTGCTTACCTTGTATTGGATTTGATTATTGTTATTGAACTTTGTTTGTTTTCAGTATTTGTGCTATTTCTCTCCCTTATGATTGATCGACTACACCATTACATCAGAGAACTCAAATTGTTGAAAAAGACAATAAAGACTCAAAAACATAAAAGAATTTTAAACAATTTATTTCATTAGACTAAAAAAGATTGAGTGTGAAATTTATATTATTTTTATATATGATGTGTTCTTAGAGATAAGCCTATATAACAAGAAAAGAAAATTGACTTTTTATTGAGTAAAATGTATACCAGTTTATATCATGAAAAAATTTACAAAATAATTGTACCTCATATTTGAACACGAGGTCGACTTCATATAGGTCACCAAGAATCACAAATATCAACCCATGATCGACACCAAATTGTAACTCGAATGTAGAGTAAATCCCCTTATTTCGAAAATCAATTGAATATTTAAACTTGTCAAAATTATGATTTAGGTAATTATCTTTGATCCAATTGGAGACCAACTTCCTTTTTTGTAAAATAAAAACATAAGAGAATATTTTTAAACATATGAATGAAATATTTAGAGGCTATTAAATTTTAAGGAGTAAAATTAAAATAAAATAGAAGTGAACACATTCACAAAGAAGCCATTCACATCCACTAAATTGCTTCTTAAAAAATTATTCTTACTGGATGGTTTCTCATCCAGTGCTTCCTCTTTCTCAGTTTCAGTTTCAGTCTCTTCGTGTTCATTTTCTTTCTCGGGCGCTACATCACCTTCTTCATGAGAATCATTAGTTCTTTCAGAATCAACATCTCCCACACTCTTGCCTTCTTTCGTTTCAAGTGGCTGATCTCGCTTTTTTGTTTTTATTTTCCTTTGTGTATTAGCAAAACATACACAAACAAGGGATGTTTGTGGAACCAATTTGTAACACCCCGTTCCGAGGGACCTGGGTTAACTAACCGGTACAACCAAAACCATTACGCAAATCATCAACTTGAACTTTGACTCGCCACTTCTAACATTAACCTGCAAAACACAACTGAAAAGGGCAAAGAGGGGAGGGGTAGGGAGAGAGTGGTGAGTGACAGGGGAATCGCTCAGCGAGGGGTGGATTGCTAAACATGCAACACCGACGAAAAAACTTAGCAATTTCCCTACGATACAATAGATTTAACACCAAACAAGGCACCTAATGCACCGCAAACATCACAAAATTGCATAAAAAATTCCCTAAACAAAACCTCTAACACCACTCCATAATCTGGCGCACACCACTTCCTTGGTCCCCAGGGCTTCCTTTCCTCTTCCAGGGGCGGCAATTCATCTCCCTCTAACCGAAGAATAATCTCAATCAATATCCTTAGCACTACAACAACCTAGAATTATTCATGTTCACAATCAACAAGCTAGACTGACTTGACTTTCAATCAGGATTATCAAGCAAGACGCGGTAAGCCTATTCTATCGGAGAAAGATTACTAAACCAGATCGAACGAAAAAACAGGGGCTGCTACGCGGTTAGCTCCTGACCTTAGCCTTATGTCGCAGATCCTTGATTCAGTTGACTAGCGGCTGGCGGTTGACCTTCAGGACCTGAACCAAAAATCCCGAGTTAGACCTTAACCAGGACCGGCCTAAAAACGAAACTTTCCATTTATGGAAACCTGTCATAAATGGAAACTTCCAGAAAAGGAAACTGCTAAATCAGAAAACTTTCTCAAAATAGCAACTTTCCTAAAAGGAAACTTTCCAAAAATAGAAAGTTTTCATTAATGGAAACCAATCCTAAAAAGGAAACTACGGAACAAGAGAAATACCTCTCAGGAATGTCTCGAGTCGTCAGTGACTTCCTGGAACGTTGAACTCGAAGCTCCTCGGCTTCTTTTTGACGCGGACAGCTTTGCTGCAACAACTCCCAGGACACGCTTGTCCACTCATATGAATCTGGAACTAGTTTTCCTTTTATCAGTGGATTCATATGAGTCCCTACAACAAAACTAGAGATGGTCAACTCCTGGAAACACTTTTAAACTACTCAAACATGCTTTACCCTCAAACAACGCATATCTGAAAGACTGACAGAAAAGAAGATCCTTGGAAACAAGGGGAGAAAACTGAAATTGACCGTTAACTTCTCGATTCGAATTGTCAGAATCAATTCATGGATGTCCTTTAGCTGTAAGCGCTAATTTCACTCCGATCAGGCGTCGTTTGCCCTCGGAAACCCCATCTACAAACAGATTGGTCGCAAATTCAGGCTGCACAAGAATCTCTCAGAAAAATGCCCATAACTTTCAGTAGGAAATTTGAAATTGCACTATGTAAATTGGAGATGAAAAACTGAGAAGATGATCACTTACGGTAGAAAAATCATATTGAGATTCGTCGATTTTCCAGCCGTCCATTTGTTCTCCCTCAGCATGTCAAATCTGTTTCACATGAGACAAATTGGCTTCTTCTTCGCAGAGGCAAACAGAGTATCCGCCGAGGCGCGAGACGGCCAGGACTTTGCCATCATCTCTCTGTGGCTGAGATTCCTTGTGGTCGAGCCCTCCCTTTAAATAGAGGAGGTGATTTAGGGTTTTAGAAATATAAATGGGCTTTACGGGATTTTAATTGGATTTTGCAGGATTTAATGAGATTGTAGTGGACCTCGGGATAGAGATTTTACACAATTAATAAATCAAGTCACACAGATGAAAAGGGCACACATGTTTGAAATCATATTTCACATAAGCAATGTGAGCAAAAGATTAGAAAACAAAACTTTAAAAAGGAGTCCGTAAAAGGCAATGAATAAAAGGAAGAAGAAAGACAAAGTACAAACCTTGGCTAAGGTTTCTGAAGATTCTGCAGATTTCCCCCGTTTTTATGAGCACTTGAGCTTTTTCGGTTGCTAAATTATGAATCATTCAAAAAAAAACGAGGAAAAGTTCAATACTTCCATATTGAGAATAAACATGTAGAGAATTATATAACGAATCATTAACAATAAAAAAACTAATAAGCTCAATCAGACAATACCTATTCTCGATCTGCAAGTTTAACATCTCTTGTTGCCTTGGGAAATTCCAAAAACTCAAGCACTTTAACGGTTAGTTCTTCATGAGAATCTCAGCACAGAGGGATTCCTATAATATAATAAAACAAGGAACAAATAATAGATAGACCACATCTTCTTTATCACTTCCTTTTCTCACGTTAACTTCGATTTATCGGTATATCAAAAACATTGCAAGAAAATATTACTTTTTCCTTTGCACGTGCTCTCTGTTTCTCCTCCTAGAAAACATTTAAATATAAAACATCACAGACAGTTGTCAGTATAAACATTGACCAAATTAAAATTACACCTTTAATAGTATTATAATGATACAATTACGATGTAAGACATTTTTCTCGACTTAGTCAACAGAAAGATCACTTTTTTGACAAGAGACATTTTTGTCTTATTTCGAGATTATTTTTGACAAAAATACTCTTTCATTCAACTTTATCTAGTCAACCAATTACTTTCTTCCATTTAGAGCATCTCCATCCGTAGTCCTTAGTCCAAAACTCCTTAACTATTCATGGGTGGGACCCATGAATAGCTAAGGATTTTTGGACTTTGGAGTCCTTAAAATCCTTGGTTAAGGATCAATCCTTAACTATTTTCACGGCCCCACGACACGTGGCGGTCCGCGATTGGTTAGAAATTTTGTTTTTTTTTGTTTTTTTAAAATCAGAAATGGTGGGACCCATGAATAGTCAAAGATTTTTGGAGAGTCTCACGGATGGAGATGCTCTTAATCTGAGTCGTCTAATACAAACTAAGGATTTATAATTTTGTGGCTCAGATTTAAATAGAAGCTCTACAGAAATTTATTTATTTTCTCCATTTAAAACCATAGATAAATCATTTTTTCCAGTGGACAAGTATTTCTTCGGCTCTGTTAAATGAAGAAGGAAGTAGTTGGTGAATATCATCCTGCAATTTGTTACATGTTTCCTACATTCACATGAATAACAACAACCGTATTACACAATATGGCCATAAAATTTGTCCAATTAAAAGGTTTATACCTGCTCGGGTGGCTGGCCAATGTTTTCTGAAAAGTCTCGTAAAGATCGGTAAACGAATCAGTATTTTGTAACAAAGTAGCTAGTTCACGTTCCATATCAGAGGGTTCTGCCTCACGGAATTGGCTTGATTGGGAGGAATTAGTTTCCTCAGGTCCGGTAGACTTCACATTACTAGTTCCATACTCATTTTTTGATCCTTCGCCACCATCTGGACTGTTACAGAACTTCTTGAACCCCTATACTCTCTTAAATTGTCTGAAACTTGTGACCTCCTGCATCTTTAGGCAGACCGCTTCTCGCTCCATCATTAGTCCCACCCTGTAATCACATTGACAATGTAAGAATTAATCATATGCACAATGTATATTAACGAATGATTAGACGACGTCATATAAACATCACCTGTTCTTCTACCTGCTCCATGTGTTCATCATCACAATTTCCGCATTCAATAACAAACCCTTTGGGATCGTGTGTTAGTCCATATGGATTGATCCACGACAAAATGTTAAAAATATATTGTAACAAATTTGATTGATAGATCCACATACGAACCTTAACTCCGCCCTCTTCTACTTCTAAATCCATGATCCCATCTACTATATTACCTCTGTTTCTTGCCCTTCACTTACTAAATCAATTGGTTCCAAACCACGATTGCTTCCCTTCTAGAATTAAACAAAGAAGAATCACATACAAACTAAAAACAAAGACAACATCTTACTCACATCAATCTAGGATTAGTCCACGTGGACTCATCCAATCATACACAAACTAACTTAAGATTCATTAATCTATTCACATCCATCTTGGACTAGTCCACTTGGACTCATCCAACCAGTTAAAATGCACGTATCAACGAATTTACTTTACCCGATTTGAGTTACCCACGACTGGGTCAGCCATTGAATGCTCTAGTGGATTCAATCTCTGTGCATAGTTAACTATCAGTCCAACATTACTACCGAAATGAAAAAATCATTTGAAATGCTATGTGGACTAATTGGTAGACATGTGGTTGTAATATCTGTGTGATTGTCAGGATGATTATCTGGTTCAGGATATTGAAGACTGCGAATTAACTGTAAGAAATCTAATCCAACTTTATTTCACCACTCATATAACCAATACTTACATTGCTGCAATCCGGAGAATTTTAAACTCCGGTGTACCTTTCAACGCCTTCACCACAACAGATATTAGATCCACCTTCACATATATGTTCAACCTTGCCACTGGGAATGTAGTGAACAATCTTCTAGGAAGTCGGATGTCCCACTCAAACTCGTCACTCAGATTGTTGTTACCTAGAAAACAAACAAAAAAATTATCAAACTACAACAACGATTATGGGGAAAAGGTATTACGGCTACAAACCACCTGACCTTTCAAAATCAAAGCATCAACATACATAAACTACTACATTACATCCTTCGACAAATCGAACATATATAAAGAAAAAACTGTCTCATATTACCTTCCATTGATTATGTTATGTTCACAGTCTCCAAAGTCTCAACATAAACGAATGTGCTACCCAAACAAAGAAATTCAACTACCCTCAACTTATTGCCTTCATAATCGTTAACAAAACAAAACACCTCCTCTTAGAAATTATCGGAACTACGAGTCGAATGGTAGCCGTTTTTGTTCGTTTCTCCCAAATTTTGAAAAAAAATTACAACAAACAATGGTGAAAAGGAATGGGGGAAGCCGTAAAACCCTAGCTACAATTATTTATTTTATTAATTTTTTTAATTTTAAAACGTTTTCGTTTAAATAATGTCTTTTAGAACGAGATGGACCCACTTCATATCTCGTTTAAATCTATTTACTATGGTACAAAGGCAGTTCAGTAATCTTCACTCTAAAAAAATATCGTATGTCAAAAAAATGTCTTTTCATGAAAACCAACTTACAAAAAATGTCTAAATGTGTAATATAATCTTTACCGGTCCATCCTTGGATCCCCGTCTGGGCGAAGAAGAGACATCGCAGCTGTATCTAATATTCTATTGTTGGAATCTAGACCGGATCCCTTGCCAAGTTTCTTAAACACATCAAGCTCAACATCGAGTCAACTAAAAGAGTAAACCCGGCTGAGATCAGCTTAAGTAAAAAACAAAAAATCAGACAATTGTCAATAGGCTAATTGTGATAGGTACAAGACGAAATGTTTCACAAGAAAATTAGACTATCAACGTCAAATCAGTGAAAGTAATGCAAAGAGGGAAAATCTAACATCTATCTCATCTTGGCTATAATCATACCAATGCATATAAAGGAAAGGAAATAATCTCACAGCTATTTATTATCTATTAGAATAGGTTCCGCATTATTCGCAAATCTTCTTTCAACTATTAGTGTTATAGATAAGATTAGTATGATACAATATATTATAAAAATTTCAGTTTATGAGCTAATATTGTACTATATTTTTATTTGTATTTTGTATTCACGATTATAAATAACTTTTTAGAGAATTATCAAAAATAACCTAAAACAAATTTTTAAAATTGAACGTAACCTAAAACATTTTTTTAGACAAAAATAATTTTTGGAGTAGGGAAATTAGATGTATCAGCTTTGTGAACAAACAAAAAATCAGAAGGGACAATTACACTTCTACTCTTTAGAAGTCTGAAACGGAGTCCGTATACTTCAAATGCAGACTTCATGTGAAGTCTGCATCTGTAATTAAAACATATTTTTAAATTTAAAAAATCAGAAAAAATAATTTGAATAAAAATATATATCCATAAATTAAATATAATCAATTACAAGGGATATATATATATATATATATTAAAGTTTCACAAAATTAAGTCAAATTGAAGCAAAAAAGATAAATTTAGTTAAAAACAACACATCCACCCGGTGCATACTTCATTTGAAGTCTGCATCTATAAAGAAATCTTATATAATTAAAAAGAATCAGAAAAATAATCTGATTAAAAATGTGAATGAATAAATTAAATATAATCGATTACGATGTATATAAATTAAAATTTCATAAAACTAAGTCAAATTCAATCAAGTAAGATAAATTAGGTTAGAAACAACACATCCGCTAGTTAGAGTTTAAGGTTTAGGGTTTGGGGGAAACAATTGTACATAGTTTGTTGTTTTGGTTTTAGTTAAACTTTAAGGGTTAACTTCCGGACTCAAAATTTGTTTGTTATAAACGATAAAGTAGCACACACTAATTTAATTACGAATATTACAAACATTGTCGATGTTTTATTTTAGTTTTTATTAAGGATTCGATTAAGATTTATAATTTTTTAATTTTTTGTTTTAGAAGACTTCACGAAAAATATGCTCGTAGACTTCATGAGAAGTCTGCATATCCATTTTTCCGCCCAAATATTTGTAAAAATTATTTTCCCACCAAAAAAAATAATGACCCGCTCAAAATTAGGATTCTCGCTCGTTTCAGACTTCTCTAGAAGTCTACTTATTTTTATAAAAACCCTAATTGAATATATATAAGTAATTTTTTAGGGTTTCACTTACTAAACCAAAAAAACATTTTTTTTAAACATTTTTTCTCTCCATCCTCCTCCTCCTTTGCTCCTCCTCCTCCACCGTCGCTGCCGCCACCACAGCCGCTGCCGCCACCACCTCCGTGAGCTCCTCCTTCATCCTTCAATCATTTCCCATCTACCTCTTTCTCCTTTCTACCTTATTTGTTGATTGTTCATGCATTAATATCTTTCTCACATATTTCATCTTTGATTATTTTTT
>OVAN01007430.1:0-19693 GCA_900406275.1 Anastatica hierochuntica | reverse complement strand
AGGAATCTCCTACCCAATGCTTAAAACCAAAAGAGACAACGCCTTTTGTGGCACGATTTACTTAAGGGAACAAAAGAAGAAGGGTAGGATGAGAGAAGAGAGAGTCAATGAGAGCTTGGAAAAAGATGGAGTTTTGGATTTACTCTATAAGGAAGACCTCGATGGAGATGTGCCACATGAAGACGTGGACACGACAAAGAATGTAACCATCGCTCAAGGGACAACCTTCAAGCGTAGCTACAATCCCCATTTCAACAAGGGTAATGGAGTGAGAAACTTCAACAAGAGCAAGGAATGGGTGATAAGGAAGTCAACAAGGGGACCTAGCCATGAGGAGGAGGTCCTTAATCTTGCCAATTGAGAAGAAAGATGAACGGTCAATCTAATGAGCTTAAACAAGCACACTTGAGAGGCAATCTCATGCATATCCTTTGTACATATTTCTTTAAGTCTTTAATTTTCATGCTTTTAAATTTCAATAATGGTGATTTTGTCTTGGGAAAAACTTTCTCCAAAGACATTATTATGCTCANGAACAACGGTCAAGCTAATGCCTTAAACAAGCGCACTTGAGAGGAAATCTCATGTATATCCTTTGTAAATATTTCTTTTAATTCTTTAACTCTCATGCTTTTAAATTAAATAATAGTGATTTTATCTTGGAAAAACTTTCTCCAAAGACATTATTATGCTCAAAGCTTAGGTACCAAAGGAGAGCTAATTAAAAGAAAAGATCAAAGCCAAAATGGAGTAATGGATGGATGTTTCCAACAAGTCGATATGACTCAATTTTAAGGACACTCCATTGGCCAAGGTAAGTTCTCCTAAATTCAAGCATCTAGTTTGCATTTCACCATTTAGAAGATTTTCAAGAGTGATTTTGCAAAACTTGATTTAAGAAAACTAAATCCTTTTTGATCAATTTAAAACCTTTGGTGCAAGATTTTATAAGTTCAAGAAAATAATTTTTCCTTCCAATTTAAAAAGAAAATCTAACTTTGTACCACTTTGCAATTTGTCCCCTTTAAAACTTGAATATTTAGAAATTTGGGGACCACCTTTTAAATAAGTTTTGTACTTGTTCATTCTCTACCACAACTTTAAGAAGCCATTTTTCTCTTTCTCCTTCTAATTGTGTCGCCATTTTTGAAAGAATTTTACCAAGGAAGAAGCTTTTATTTCCAAAGAGAGATTTGTGTTGGAAATCTCTGGTTTTGTTTTTCTAAGTTCATTCAAGGTTCTCTCCTCATTCCATCCTCTTCATAACATCAAGAACAAGGTATGGAAATCTTTAAACCCTCGTTTACACTTCTTGAATTTCGATTCTTAGAATAGGAAAGGAGATTATGATGTTTAATGGGATATTAGGTTAGAGGATGCTCAGTAATGAAGGTTTCATGAGCTACATTTGCTTAGAAACACTTAAAATTACAAGAATCTTAAGTTGTGTATTTGAAGTAAATAGTACTTGAATTTTCTATTTTGAGGAAACTTGAACTTGTGTGATGATTTTGGCTTTGGGTTTTAGATGTGGTAAGAACCTTTGACCACTTTCTTAATTTGGGAGACTTGTTGGAGTGTTTTAGACCCTCATGAATTTCGATTTCTAAGTTCCCATAAAAGGAAAGTTGGTGTTTGGTTCTTTCATAGCTAAACTTGAGGTGGTTGTTTGAATGCTTGGTTTAGTTGATTATGATTTGTCATTACTACTTTGAGTATTATCCATGAGCTATAAATTTGGGCATTGTATTAAGTGCACATCATGTCTAAATTTGGACTTGTTCTTTGAAAGGTACCATTTGGATTTTTAACTTAGTAGTCTTGAAAGCATTTGAACAAAAGCCATTAATTTGAGAAGTGAAAAAGACTAGTGCATGTTTTGACCATTATGGCCGAAAATTGTATCACATATTAAGATGGCATTTTTGTTCTAATTAAGCATGATTCATTTGGGATAATGAGTAAGATCGGGATAGTTGAATGGGTCTTGAAAATGTTTGTGCTTAATTTATGATTCCAATTCAATGCTAACCCCTTTACTTTCTCATTATGTTCTTTAAAAGTGTTAAAATTCACTTTGTTTACATTTTTAAGTGTAGGCAATGAACAAATGGCTTCACCACAAAGAGCTATTAAACTATCTTACCCAACATGGACGGAGCAAAGAATGGTACCACCAAGGACCTCATAACAATGACCCCAAGCCATCCATTGATTCGTCAAGACACTCATTCATATGAGTTGTCTAAAAGGTACACCTACTTTCCCTTGTAAATACCATTGCATGTTTTTCATTTTTCATTTGTGTTTTTAGAAGTCACTCTCACGGTTTAAAGTTCACCAAGAAGGTGAAATTTAAGTCCGGGGGAGGGGCTTAGTACTAATACTATTTTTAGTTTTGATGTTTTTCTTTTCTTTTTATGCATATTGAGTCTTGCATTGTAGATAGTTATGACTTATAAAAAACCAAAAAAAAATTGCAAAATTTTCGGAAAAAAACAAAAAACATTTTCATTTTGTTTTCAAAATTTTCATATAGATTGCATACATTTGTGCATACTTAGTTTATAGGAGCATATAGGATTGCATTTTGCATAGGGAACAATTATGATACTACCTCATAGATAGATAAGTTTTTCTTAATGAATAATGCTCTCATTAGAAGTAAGATGATGCCTAGACCGCTTTTAGTCTTAGGAAAATCCTTTATCGGAATCGACCACTTGAAAGATCTTTGCGAAAGTTGAAGTAAATTGTCTCTTGAATCAATTCCTCNCATATAGGATTGCATTTTGCATAGGGAACAATTATGATACTACCTCATAGATAGATAAGTTTTTCTTAATGAATAATGCTCTCATTAGAAGTAAGATGATGCCTAGACCGCTTTTAGTCTTAGGAAAATCCTTTATCGGAATCGACCACTTGAAAGATCTTTGCGAAAGTTGAAGTAAATTGTCTCTTGAATCAATTCCTCTCTAAGATGGCTTTTTAATGAACTTTAGCATCTTGCTTATGGGCATTTTCATACTTGACCATGGGAATTCATTACATTTGAGCTTTGTTTTATCCATTTCTACCATTATATCTTAGCTCAAATGGCTACTCTCCTCTTTAGAGTAGTAACCAACCCTTATGAACGCTTTCAAACCCCCTATTATTTCGTTATGTGAGGCCTCTTTAGGAAAGTGCACACACGGTAAAAAAAACCGCGTGAGTTGAAGTTCAAAGACAAAGAGGATACTTCCTTAGAGTTAACCTCACTTTAAGGCTAACTAGAGTTATAGGAAGGGAAAATCTTTGTGGTTTTGGGTTTGTCTAAGTCTTGGGAATGGTTTCTGAATTGTGAGTCAAGTATATGTTCCCTAAGTGCTTATATGATCCTAGGTTATTCAAATAAGAAAAAAAAAGAAGGTAAAAAATTGAAAAAGATAAGAAAAAGAAGTAAAGAAAAAGACACTAGAGATTAATGTTAAGTTGAAGCTCTAACCTTAGAAAGCTAAAAGCTTAGAGAGTCCGTTAACAAAAAAAAGCTTAGAGAGTCCACCCTTAAAAGAAAAAGAAACAAAGAATCCAAGTGATTAGATAGTGGCTCTTGAAATACAAAAGAAGGTTAGTAGCTTAAAAGTCTAAAATGTTTAAGAATCTCTAGTTGTCTGCAAAAAGAAAGAAAAAGAATGAGTCTAGTTCAATAAAAGCTTATGGTTTCTAGGATTAGGATGGGTAGAATATCAAGTAAGTGTCTAGATCCTTAGGAAGCAAAGGGGTGGGAACAATTATAGGAAGTAAATGCTTTGTATGCATAAATTGTTGGGCTATCACCTTGCTTTTGCCTAATGTGTTGCACTATTTTGTTTGAGAGAAACTATTCCAAAAATCAAGTGAACCCTCTTCTCTTTAAACTTTTTCACATTAAAGCCCTTCTTTGAACTCCTCACCGAATGGATGAGATACATTGCCCATGAGTAAAGAACTCACGCCTTGGCTTAATTGAATGTATAAAAGAATTGATGATGAGATAGTCTATGGATGCTTAGCTTAGATTCTAAGAGTTGGTTTTGTGATGATCATGGAGAAGTACTTAAGCTCTTAGATGATCTTTGCACCATTTTACTTGTCTTGAGGACATTGGGCATAAGGCATTACTTTTCTTATCTTGGTTTTGAGTTCCCACTTGCAAACCTCATTTCCGGGTTTGATCTTTGTTGTTTGCTTGAGCACAAGCAAAGGACAAGTCCGGGGGTGTTGATGTGTATATATTTTCATGCATAATTAGGTTTATTTTAGCTTAGATTCATACACTTTTAGGTTGTATATATGGCACTTAAGTCCTAGAATGCATTAGTTTGAGTCTAGAGTCTAGTTTAGGAATATTTTGCATTTGCATGCATTTTCTTTGCATTTGCATGAATTTTCTTTGCATTTTGTAGGTGCAAATATGGATCTATGGAGGCTCTAGGGATGGATTCAAGGTGGATTTGGAGCTAAGAAATCAAGGAAAAATGGAGCAAAAGTCTATGAAAGAATTGAGGATCAACAAAGCATCAAAAGGGAGCAAGAAGCCATCAAAACTGCTAAAGGGGAGCTCCCATCGACCTCAAGGTCGATGGTCAGCTACCTAAGGTCGATGGCTACCTACCTTTCCAGCAAACAACTCCCTTGCTGCTAAAGGGAAGCTCCCATCGACCACATGTATGCTCACATCGACCTCATGCTTGCTCCCATCGACCTTGGAGGTCGAAGGCTAACAACCTTTGTCGAAAATGCCCTTTTAAGGCTTCCCCCACTCTCTTTTTAGTATAATTACCTCCTTATGTTCCAAGAACAAAGAGAAATTTTTTAGACACATTTGAGACACTTCTTGAACCTTGTTTTGAGATTTAAAAATCTTGTAATAACTCTTCGTTTGTTTGAGTGATTTGGATCTAATCTTTCTCTCTTTCTCTCTAGATCTATTCTTCTAAAATCATGGGAGCTAAAAGACCCATCTCATGTCTTTGGATTTCCATGACTTCTAGTGAGTAGACCCTTCTTGGATCTTGAGATATGGTAGGCTAGAGTTAGATCTAGAGTTGTAATGGATGTATAGGCTAGATCTTGGCATAGATTTCTACTAGATCTAGTTTAGTTCTTCAAAGTTTATTGCTTGCTCAAAGACGCCTAAAAAGTGTTCGATGAAATGCTAGAGAGAACTAGATCTATGTCTTTCACTTGGGCCCATGAGAGTGGATGTTACCTAGGTTCTAGATTGGTAAAAGGGATTAAATTATACTATCACATGCATGCTTAAATGGGAAACAAACGAGAGTTGAGCCTTATAGTGTGTATAGGTGAATAGATCTCCCTTACAAGAGTTGGTTGATCGATTATTAAGGAACCCTTGGTCTAGGAATAGCTTCGATCCTCTAATAAATCATTACCCAAATTCATTACTTCCTTAGATTGAACCCGAACCCATAACCATTGTCACAAGATCCTATATTTCTTTTGATTATATCTAATTTTACTCTTTGCTTGCTTTTACTTTTATGCTATTTTGTTATTGCTTTCTTTTATGTGCAATCACCATGGTTACCTTTGATTTTGATTAGGTTTAGTAGAGATCCGTGACAATCTCTTACTAGATCGCCCTCTAGACTAGAACCCTTAGTATATTCTCCTTGTTTAGGTTCTACTAGCACAAGACTCTAAACCTTTGGACGACCCTATAATACTACTATTGACCCTGTTCTCTTGCGGGATTGAGTGTAGGGTATTAGGTTTATAAATTATTAAACTTTGACACCGAGAAAACCTCTACGTCACTATTCGCTCAGGGTACGGATCAATCTAACTCGCGGCCGCAAAATGCTAGATCAAACATGACTACAGACGATCAGAACAATCAACCGGCTCATGACGACGACAATGCCAATAACGATGTCGAAAACACTCCACTGACGAAGAACACCGCGGTCAACGGTGACGCAAATACCACAGCGTTTGAGGAGATCAAAAAGATGTTCTCGACTCTCAAAAAGAAGTTGGCTGAACAAGACAAATTGACTAGCTCTCTCGCTAAATAGGTTGAAACCCTAACCGCGAGGACTAGAACTATTCTTCCGCGTGGAGCTACCGGACTCCGCGGAAGAAGACTCGACTTCACCACTCCGCGTGACTTGCTCCAAAACGCGCAGGAAAATCTATCTGGACAAAGCCCCGATGTAATCACCCCTGTCGCGCGTCGGAGTAACGTGGAGGATCCCCCAAATCCCGAAAAGGGAACGGAGGATAACGAAGTCGAGCGAATTGACCTAGACTTCAGCGATCAATCTGATTCCATAGATGAAGACGCTGATGTACACCTAAGAAGGGTTAAGGGTCGCACAACACGGAAGGATTCTCAGCTCAGCGAACCCATGATGGAAGAAGAGGAAAATATCTTCTGGGTAGAGCAAGAGAAACAGGCCGAGGAGGAGGCCAGAGCCATTTACAAGACGCGCCAACCATCTCGAAAAAAGAGTTGCGACGATCTCGACGAGATTCATGATCTCCGCGACTACATCTCAAAAACAGCAGTAGAGGTCAAAGCGGTAAAGTCGAAGATCCATCACGCAACCAGTGTCGCGCCAGAGATCGACATGCTCCTTGAAGAGGCTCGAAAAACTCCATTCACTGCTCGCATAACCAACACGAGAGTCTCCAATCCTGGGAAAGTGAAGATCCCAATGTATGACGGAACTTCCGATCTGAAAGCTCACCTGCAGACTTTGATTAGTTTGCATGTTTGACAATAGGTATTATAGAGTTTAATAGCTTGCTTGAATTAGATCTCTAATTGATTAGGTTTTATCAACAACGTTATCACCTCTATTCGTTCGTTAATGTTGTTCCCCAATGAAAGCTTTTACGGGAGTAGATCTATAGTTGTATCCACTCCAAAAGCTTGAGTTAACGCTGGATCTAGTATTTGATGAGTGTTTCTAGGTAGGCTTCGAAAGTAGACCAACTTTAGCATCGTGAACGATTAGTCTTGATCGAGTTAATGCGTGTTTTTATATTTTAGACCCATGCGAAAGTCAATGAATCTTGGTATTTAAACATAGAGTCTCGAACCTCAAAAGTGGAGAGGATTTACCGTAGTGGCTATGTTATGGACCAAAACTTTATGCCCCTAGTTGATTTCAGTATCTTGCTTGCTTGTTAAACACTTTCTGCTCGTCTGATGGATATTCATCATTAATCTATCCCATGTAAATAAGCATGTAGAATATGATTTTGTTTTGCATCATTCAAATCATAATAAAAAACCAAATAAAGACCAAAAAAGCAATTAATGTTGTAAATTAAGCAATTTAACTTCTAGAATTAATATAGTTTAGGAATTGAGTCTAGTTTAGGATTTTCGTGCATTTGCATGCATCTTGTTGCATTTGTAGGTACACCTTTGGAGAATCTCAATGGAAGGCCTAATTGATGGATTCTAGATGGAATCAAGGTCAAGAAACAAGAATAAAAAGGAGCTAAATTCACGTGGAGAAGGTTGAAGCAAAGGAGAGCAAAGAGAAAGAAAAAGACTCTGGAAATGCTATGATTTATCGACTAGCCAAGTCGATAGTGGTATGCATAAGGTCGATAGCAACAAGCATGACTAGAGCTGTTTTCTAATGCTAGCCACTATCGACCTGCTTGGTCACTAGTTAGTTGCATAAGGTCAATAATTCGTTGCACTCGACCTTAGATGTCCATAGGTGTTAAATGGCTAAAAGTGCTTGCAGATTACTATCAATTGCATATTTAGATAGGCAAGAAGCAAAGAGTTGAGCATTGTAATGTGCATGGGTGATTAGATCATCACCATGAGAGTGTGTTGATCGATAATGAGGGGACCCTTGGCCTAGGAATAACTTAAACCATCTAATAAAGCATATATTAAGTCCTTTATGGTTCTTAATTAAGCTCGAATAGATTACTATATATCAAGATCCATCTTTTATTAAGTTTAAGAATCAAAATTTGCATCTTTCTTGTGTTTCACTTATTGCTTGCTTTATTTAAGTATTTGTTTATGCAATTTCATTATGCTTGTTTATTTTTATGTTGCATTGAGTTGATATTTGTGACACCCCAACTTAATTCGAATTCCCTAGATTTAGAATTTTAGTGCATTCTCTCTTGTTTAGTGTCTTGCTTGAACGCCTTTAGTTCCTTGCATGATAACCTTAAATACTACAACCGAACACTGTTCTCTTGCAGTTAAGTGAGGTTTTAGCTCTAGGTTTATATATTTAAACTTGTTTCAAGAAGCAAAAAAACCCTCCCAACTCGAACCAATAGCAGCCAAGTTGACACCTAGAAATAACATCCACATACTTTACCATAAATTTATCTCTGATCAACAAGAGTGACCTTTCATCCTCGTTACACCCTAATATCTATAATGTGTTGATGTGTCAGTATTTTAGTAGTTTTTATTATGGTTTTCACGCGAGATTTATGGTTTTTAGTATGTATTCGGATCTTTTTGGCGCGGATTTGTGTTCTTTGTTGTTTTTACAGGAATCGGGTTTGGATGTGCGAAAAGAATGCATTTTGGATGGATTTCAAGTTTGGAAGGAAGTTTTCTTAAAGGCTGGAAAATATCTAGAAATATGGACAAGGATCGATCGATCCCTGTCCCTAGACCGGTCGATCCCTGTCCCGATTTTCAGACCGATTTTTATGAAGAACCATATCGAACTTATCTTGAACCGGATCTCATTACTAGAACCTAGGCTCGTGTTTCCTGTTACATTTGCACTTTTACAGATTTTTTGAGAGCAGAGATTGATCTTGTAACCTAGGGTAAAGAAGCATCTTTCTACTTCGAATCTGAGAATCTTTCTGAACCCTTTACTCTTATTTTTGTTAAATAGAATCATGTCTCTCTTTGATTTGATCTGTGTTTTTGTGATTATTATGAGTGAGCAGTCTATTCGTTGGGTTTAGGGTTCTCACATAGGGATTCATGAGTTGTTGTTATAGAATTCTATGATTAGGGATTTAATCAATTGGATCTTTATTTAGGATTGATCATAATGTATGAAATTAAACTGATCACTTAGTTTATGATCTTACGTAATTTAACGCCTGGAAAGTGTTTGTTTCAATGCCTGAAAAAAATCTTAAATGAGCAATTCTTCTTAAGCCAATGGAAGTTGATATTTAAGTGAATTGTGAACATATCAAACCTGTTAGGAATGCATGATTAGAAATCGAGAGTCAACGGAAGTTAGTCTCGTGATTTCTAATACATAGGGAACTGATACTACGAAAGTAGATCAGTTCTATATTAGTATTTGAGTTCAAGATAGTTTAAAACTTGTTCCCTAATCTATTATTTGAGTCAATAATGAATTGTTTTCCTGAGAATACCCAATGCCCAACACTTCTTTGATTGAATTACAACCTCAGCGTTGCTTGCTTGCCTTCTTTGCTTTCTGAATTTAGATATTTGCATCTTCTTAAAAGACATCTTTTTAGCTTTAGCCCGCTGTTTGATCTGACATTCTTCGTGCTACCTTTGGTATCTTTGGATTCGATCCCGAACCACTACAACATGCTTATGTGAGCTTGCAATGTTATCTCGCGCGAAACCCTGAGCTATCAAGTTTTATGGCGCCGTTGTCAGGGATCAATAGGGAGTCTTAGAACTTAGGATCATTGCGTGCCTAAGGCATTTTTCTTTATTTTGTTTAATCTCTTCTTTTTCTTCTATGTTTTTGTGCTTTTAGGTGCATGAACAGACCTCATACTAGAAGCCAAAGGATCGCGAATCTTCTCGAAATCGAGCCGGAACCTTCGCGTCTAGAGAGACAAAATAAGAAAGAGAAGTTGCTGGAGGTTATTGAAGAATTTGAGCTTGCTGAAATCATGGGTGAAAACTTGGGAGATCCCATTCAAGTTCATCAAAATCCTCTCTTTTTGGACTCCTTCCAAGAGATAATCCACCTGCTGGTGGTGGTGCTAATGCTGGTGCTCAGCATGCTCGCTAGCAAAATGTTGCAGCTGAGGGGCAACAACGCGCAAATCAACCTCAATAGAGGATGACTTTGGCGAATATGACACTCCATAGGTTTTCTATGCGAAGGGACTTTGAAATCAAGACAGGTCTCATTAACTTGGTGCAGCAGAATCAATTTCATGGGTTGCCATCACAGAACCCAATGCACCATCACGATAAGTTTGAAGCCATTTGCAATATTATCCAACACAACGGAGTGCCTGTTGAAGCTCTGAAATGCAGGTTATTCACTTTCTTGCTGAATGACAAAGCTACAAGATGGTATAATAGCCTAGAGTCTGATTCTCTGAGGACATGAGACGAGATTAAGGCTGCTTTCCATGGGCATTTCTTCACAAAATCAAGGTCTATGTCTCTGCGAAACAAGATTGCAGGATTTCACCAATTGGGTGCTGAGAGCTTTCATGCAGCTTGGGAAAGATTTAGGGAGTACCTAATTGATTGTCCTCATCATGGGTTCTCAGATTGGAATCTCCTAAACATTTTCTATAATATGGTTGAGGAGAAGTATCATAATGCTATGGACACCGCGAGCAATGGTGATTTCATGACCAAGACTATAGAGGAAGCTTACATGTTGGTGAATAACATGGCTAATAGTCAGGCCAATCGCAGATCAGACTATGATCGTGGTAGAGGAGTTGTGTCATCAGATGCAAAGAGAATTGATTATTTGTAGTCAAAGCTCGATGATCTAATGAGGAGAGATCAACAAGGAGTGAACTTTTTTGGAGAGAAAAATGATACACCTATTCTTCAAGAGTAGAAGATGAGACAGATGTATCAAAAATTCATGTTTGAGGAGCTGAATGGTGGACAAGCAGATGTGAATTACATTGGAGGTCAATGGAATTTTGGTAACAGAGGTTTCAACCAATAGAACCAGTTCAAGAAAAGCAATACCAACAAAATCAGAGTGCCTTTAACTCTGGATTTCAGAACAAGAATCAGAATAGTGGCTTCGAAAACAGTGGCTATCAGCAGAAGCAGATTGGTTCAGGAGGATTCAAGAACAACTATCAGACGGAGTATCAGAGTCAGAACCAAGGACAGTCTTTTGTGTCTTCTCAAGATAGTGAGCTGAAGAAGATGTTGCAGCAAGTCCTGGAGAATCATACAAAGTCTCATGCAGACTTGAATCAGAAGGTGAATAACATGTACAATGATCTTAATGGGAAATGTGAGACATTGAGCACACACATGAAGTTGTTAGAAACATAGGTTGCTAAGACTTCTGCAAGCAACAGAGCCCCACCAGGAGTCATTCCAGGAAAACTGGAGAAGAATCTGAAGGAGTACTGCAATGCCATTACAATTAGAAGCAGAAAAACGATTGAAAAATATTCTGGGACAGAGATCGATCTATCCCTGTCTGGGGAACGATCGATCTCTGTTTTAGACAACCATAGAAAATTGCAAAATTTGGCGATTGATCGATCTTATAACACGATCGATTGATCAGAAAAGGAGGACAAGGATCGATCGATCCCTGTCCCTGAATCGGTCGATCCCTGTATTGATGAGAGGGTATCGAATTTTTGCGATGAAACGAATGCGCATGAGGTTGAGGATCAGTGTGTGCCACCCCCACCTTATGTTCCCAAGCCTCCATACCTTTCCAGACCTAATCAAAAGATCAAGGAACAGGAGTATCAGAAATTGAAAAATCTCGTTGGTGAATTACATGTTCGATTGTCTTTCGTAGATGCAGTCAAGATGGTACCTTCTCTTAAAAGGTACATGAAGGAGATTCTTTCAGACCGTATGACATTAGAACACAGTGTTCAGTTCTTACTGCAGAATGTAGCGCGGTTCTTCAGAATATA
Source organism: Anastatica hierochuntica (assembly GCA_900406275.1). Classification (NCBI taxonomy): domain Eukaryota; kingdom Viridiplantae; phylum Streptophyta; class Magnoliopsida; order Brassicales; family Brassicaceae; genus Anastatica; species Anastatica hierochuntica. The sequence goes on along the minus strand of OVAN01007430.1, from coordinate 7,825 downwards.
GCACCGGAGAAACGCGAGGATCCAGGTCCTTTCGTATTGCCTTGCAAGATCGGATCGCTTACCTTTAAGTGATGCCTCTACGATTTGGGGTCAGGAGTTAGTGTGATGCCACTCTTGGTATCGTAACGTCTAAATTTAACTAACTATAAACCCACAAGAATGTCTTTGGTGTTTGCAGATAGGTATATTTGAAGACCAGTAGGTATTCTTGATAACATTCCCGTAGGAGTTGGAGAGGGATATGTTTTCACTGACTTTGTTTTCTTGGGTCTGGAAGAAGAATTCAAGGATCCTATTATCCTTGGAAGACCGTTCTTATCTACTGCTAGAGCCATGATTGATGTGCAGAACGATCAGATAGATCTCCGACTTGGGAAGTTGACTATGAAGTTCAACATCGAGAAATCCATGAAGAAGCCAACCATTGATGGGCACATATTTTGGGTTGATACACTTGCTGATGTGATCGAGAACTCCGTTGAAGAGCTCTACAACGAGGATCCATTACAGGTAGCCTTAACTCAAATTGAAAATGAATATGGGTTTTTGGATGTAGGTACTTCTGAGGTTGCTGAGTTGATGGATTCAGCACCTGCTGTTGAGAAGCATGTCGCATTTATCAAGCTCGAATAGCCATCACCTCCGACTTCTCAAGCATTGGTGGTGAGTTTGAGTGCTGATTGGAGTGAGCTGAAAGCTCCAAAAGTCAAGCTCAAGCCACTACCTGTTGGACTAAGGTATGTTTTCTTAGGTCCTAACTCTACATATCCTGTAATTGTCAATGCTATTTTGAACAATGCTGAGATTGCCTTACTTCTTTCGAAGTTAAGGAATTATAAAAAAGCGTTGGGATATTCTTTGGATGGTATTACAGGTATTTCTCCAAATCCCTGCATGCATAGGATCCACTTGGAGGATGAATCCAAAACTTCTATTGAACATCAAAGGAGATTCAATCGTAAGCTGATGGAAGTTGTCAAGAAGGAGATTCTAAAACTTTTGAGTGTAGGTGTCATCTATCCTATTTCTGACAGCACATGGGTGAGTCCGGTACATGTTGTACCAAATAAAGGTGGAATTATTGTCATAACCAATAAGAAGAACGAGCTCATTCCCTCTAGGACTATCACATGACACAGGATGTGCATTGACTATAGAAAGCTAAATTTGGCTACGAGAAAGGATCACTTTCCACTTCCTTTTATTAATTAAATGCTAGAAAGAATTGCTAATCATCGTTATTATTGTTTTCTTGATGGCTATTCAGATTTATTTCAGATTCCCATCCATCCAACAGACCAAGAAAAGACTATATTCACATGTCAATATGGAACATATGCTCACCGGAGAATGCCATTTGGATTATGCAATGCACCTGCGACTTTCCAGCGATGCATGATTTTTATCTTCGCTGATTTGATCGAAGATATCATTGAAGTCTTCATGGATGACTTTTCTGTCTATGGTTCTTCGTTCTCTAACTGCTTGTCTAAAATTTGCAGGGTTTCAGAACGACGTGAAGAGAAACATTTGGTTTTGAATTGGGAGAAATGTCATTTTATGGTGCATGATGGAATTGTGCTTGGCCATCGAATCTCTTCTAGAGGTATCGAAGTTGATAAGGCCAAGGTGGAGGTGAAGACAAGCCTGCAGCCTCCTACTTCTATCAAGGATGACCGCAGCTTTCTCGGACATGGAGGATTTTACAGACGGTTCATCAAGGATTTTTCCAAGATAGTCAGACCTATGACTCGATTGCTCTGTAAGGATGTCAAATTTGATACTGACTGGTTGTTAGATTTTTAGACAATCAAGGAAGCACTAGTGAGCGCCCTAATTTTGCAGCCACCGGATTGGGATTTGCCTTTCGACGTGATTTGTGACGCTAGTGACTACGCGGTTGGAGCAATGTTGGGTCAAAGAAAGGACAAAAAGCTCCATGTGATTTACTATGCCAGTAGAACACTTGATGACACTCAGATCAAATATGCGACTATGGAGAAGGAGCACCTAGTTGTGGTTTATGCATTTGAGAAATTCAGATAGTACCTAGTGGGATCAAAAGTGATGTTTCACACTGATCATGCAGCTTTGAGGTACCTTATGTCTACGAAACATGCTAAACCGAGACTGTTGAGATGGATTTTTCTTCTGCATGAATTTGATTTGGAGATTCGTGATAAGCGTGGTATCGAGAATGGTGTTGCAGACCATATATCTCGATTGTGAGTGGAAGCTAATAAACCACTCGATGATAGTCTCCCTAAGGAGAATGTCTATATGGTTGCCTTAATGGAGGATGAATACATGGACAATGTTGATTGTTTTTCCATTAGACAGATTCACAATTAATTTCCTTGGTTTGCATATTTTACGAATTTTCAGAGTGCAGATGTGGAGCCAGCAAACTTCGCAGGCTATGCGAAAAAGAAGTTCCTCAGAGATGTCAAACATTACTTCTAGGATGATCCTTTTCTCTACAAGGGATGTGATGACAGACTCTTTCGCAGATGCATCCCAGAGTCAAGGTATTTTGAATCACTGCCATGGTTTTGAGTATGCAGGACATTTTGCTACTTTCAAAACTGTTTCTAAAGTGTTGCAGGCAGGCTTTTGGTAGCCAACACTCTTTAAGGACGCCCATGATTACGTCTCTAAGTGTGATGCTTGTCAGAGGAAAGGCAACATCAGTAAGCGNTTTTGACATATGGGGTATTGATTTCATGGGACCTTTCCCATCATCTTATGGAAATCAATACATTTTGGTTGCTAAACTTCCACATCGAGCCTGCAGTTGAAAAGCGAATGATTCAACTCAATGAACTTGATGAGATTCGATTGAATGCTTATGAGAACACAAGGATCTACAAGGACCGAACCAAAGCATTCCATGATAGGAGGATCATTACACGCCATTTCGATGTAGGAGATCAGGTATTATTGTTTAACTCACATTTGCGATTGTTTCCAGGAAAGCTCAAATCGCGTTGGTCAGGACCTTTCTTGATTGCTGAGGTTAGACCGTATGGAGTTGTTGTTCTTGATGACAATGGGATAAAATTCACTTTGAATGGCCAGAGACTTAAGTTATACATTGCAGACGAGCCATCCGGCGAGAGAATGCGAATTCTTTTGAAGGATCCACCTGCCGTCTGATCGCATTACAGTCAGGCTCGAGACTTCAAACAAGCGTTGAGTGGGAGGGAACCCACTAGGTAGTTTTCTGTTTGATTTTTAGCTAATTTTGTAGTATTTTACGTTTTTGATTTTTGGTTTTTGGTACTTTTGACGTTTTTGTGGTTTTAGCTTTGTTATTGTAGGAAAAAAGACCACCCAGACCGAAGGACAGGGATCGATCAATCCCTGTTCTCGGATCGATCGATCCCTGTCTAATTTTGTGCAAAAACAAAGGGACAAGGATCGACCGATCCTAGTCCCCGGATCGATCGATCCTTGACCCGACTGCACAACCTATATCATGCGACAACACAGGTAAGTGTTCATAACTTTTTTCACTCAAAAATCACCCATTTTGTTCGATTTTCCTCAATACTTGACGGATCTGAGCCGTTTTTGAGCCTGAAATCAAGAGAATCTCGTACTCCATCTTTCTATCCGATCAAAATTCACTAAATCCAAGGTATGCGTCCACAATCTCTACTAACAGAATTTTCGGAGAAATTTGAGAATTTTTTATTTCTTGAATTTTAATGAATGTTTGGTTCTTGGATGATCATATACACGTGTTATAAGATGTTTAGCAGTAGGATTGAACCTAGATTTAGCGTTTTAAGGATTGATTTTGGTGATTTTGTGATTTCGCGTTTCGTATGCTTGACTTTTGCGAGGATGCATGTTTTGTCATGATTTTCCTTGTGTATTGATGTTTTTACTTCTTTATGGCATCTCTGGGATTGATGAAAACATGTTTTGATGATTGACTGCGATAAAACGATTATTTTCACTTGGAATGCAAAAACGGAAATTGGACATATTGTATGCTGTTCTTGCTTTCATGAATGATTTGATGCATGCTCTTGATGTTTTGAGCTTGATTTTCGCAGAACAATACTCTTTGAATCAGAGTGAATGATTTTTTTTGTTTGTCTTGTTTTGATGTGGATACTAATTTTTCTTCCAAGTGTCTATTTTTGCAGGTTATGAGTAGACGAAAGAGAAGAGAGGTTCCGCAGACGTGTGACCCGTCTAGCTCCATTCTTCACCATCGGTTAAAGAGGAGTGATCTCATACATCCTGTGAACCGTCCGGTTAGTCAGGAGTGGGATCAATATGACTCGAAGTTTATGCAGGATTTGGGACACATTGCATTCCCAATGGCTCAAGTCGTTGATGATGATTCCTAGATGCTTTTGGCATTTGAAAAGACTTCTATGACCTCTTTGCCAGGATGGGATTCCGAGGCTTGCTGGAGCTTCATGAGCATGTCTACCCCGAGCTGGGTCGGGAGTTTCTGGCCTCTGCACATTTTGTCTATCCGAACTTGGACAACCCGGTGGCTGATCAGGGCACATTTTCCTTTATAATGAAGGGTCAGTATTATTCTATCTCTCTCATGGACTTGGACAGAGTTTTTTGTTTTGCGCAGGGCCTTGGTACATGGGTACCAACTCTACTGAGGTCCAGTGAATTTGGGGACTTTATTGTTGCTGGGCAATTCGTCTCTCAGAGCACAAAGTAGTCACGTATCTGCAGTCCTGTCCTTCGCCTTGCGGTTAAGGTTCTTAGCTCGCATATTTACGCCAAGTCTGTCCAGGCTGCTATGACCAACGACGTGTTGGGTCTTCTTTTTCTAGGCGTTGGAAATACATGGGACTTGGCATCTCATATCCATTATGTGGCGGCTACGGATCTGAGCATGGCTGCAGTTGTTGCTAACAAATTCGTCTTCTTCAAGGTTGTGGCTTCTTCTCAGAAGTCTTTTGATGTGGGTGCTCTTATCACCCGACTTCTTCAGTTTGACAGGTTCGGTTTTATTAGTCATTAGAGAGTGGAACTCAAGCTCCCCAAGCAGGTGGGGAAACATCGCGTCCCGTGACGTCTTTATGCTTTCCTCGATGGGAAGCATCTCTTTAACTGCGGCATTCTAGCTTCCCCCTGGAAGCATTTTCTAGACAGCTCGAGACCCTTCATCTATCATTTTTAGGACTGCCAGCAGAGGTCTCTGTACATCGAGCTGCCATGCCCGGACCTGACATCTTTGGCTGATTCATCAGGAGTTGAGTTTCTTCCTCCTGCGGNAGGTCCTGCTGGGGACCGTGTTGCTGATGATGCTGACTATGAGGCTCATATGCCTCCACCTGCTACACCCACTGATCCTGAGATCTCGAAGCTATTTCCGAAGGATTTCAGTACCTACGAGCTTGACCCGTCACCGCCTCCTTTTGCTACTACTACTGAGTTCAGATCTTGGACCGTTCAGAGTCATCAGAGGACGAGTTCTCTCATGTTGCGTTTCGCCAGAGGGCTCTCCAAGATAGGGAGAATTCTTTCTTATTCTCCTAACAGGTCTGTTCGTTAGGACGCGATCAGGCGCAGAGCGCCATCTGTTCCTGGAGTTGTTGTAGATGATGATGACGAGGAGACTGAGAGTGAGGAGTCTGATGAGACTCAGAAGACTCGCGCAGCTCTTGCGCGAGAGGAGGCTAGACAGAGCGAGGAGCGCTCTAAGAGAAGAGAAGACTGCTTCAGGAGATGCAGACAAGCTCCCTAGGGCCACTTTCAGTCAGAGGCCTAGCATTTCGAGAGCAACTTAGTAGTTATCTTTCCTTTATCTTTTCATTTCTTTTTATTTGGATTTTTGTTTTTATTTGCTACTTACGCCTTCCTTGGATTTGTTTCCTACCGAGACGGTGTGAGATAAGTGTGGGGGAGGTTACTTATGTTTTTCTTTTTCTTTTGTTGTTGTTTGAGTCATTTTGATGTTTTTGATTGAGTCAGTTTATGGAATGTTTATGCTTTCTGATCTTTTCAGACTATTATCTCTGTACCTTGCACTTCATTTAATTAACCATTTCATTTAGACTTTTAGCGCAGGCAAGCCAGAATTACTCATGACCAAACTCCCCAGCAGACATCTCTAAAACTCAGACTTTTGTCTGAAATGTTATTAACTCTATTTTATTTGGCTTACTAATGAACTTAAATGCTTTGATCCAAGAACTTAAAATCATGAATCAAACCCATCATTAAGGATTACATCCCCATTTCTTTTCTAGCATCCTTTTGGTAATTCTAAGTGACCAGACTCATCTTTAGTCTGGCACCACACCCTTGCCTTATCTCATTCAATCTCCATGCATTTCTTTTTCATCTTATGTGCACACATGTGTAAAAACAATGGAGAGAATAGGGTAGACATGATCCTTCTAATTGTTTAGGTAGGATTGTATATTTTAGGTAGTTTAGACACGGTCCTGTGTGTATGATTCCTCGATGTTGGGTGTTTACGTGGTTTAGATGATTATGTTGCATTTCTTCATGTTGTATGGGTGTTTTAGAGTTTAAAAACGTCATTGATATGCTAATTTGAACGATATTTTCGTTCTGAACAAAAAAAAGAAAAAAAAGAAAAAAAGAAAAAAAATAAAATTGTTTTAAATTTCTTCATATCTGGTTTAGAAATTACAATTTTCATTTTAANGCATTTGCATATTATTTTGTTGATTGGATTCACCCTGAAGAATGCACATATCTGGTTTACTTTTTGATTGGTGGTTTGTACTTGGGTACTTAGGGGACATGGATATCAATATACTCTTTTTCTCCTATGAATTTGCATAATCTTGCATCCTGACGCAGTTTTTGATACCCGAAACACTCTAAGCCTCACCACTAAAATTCTTGAATACTTAGCCTAATTTCCTGATTATGAGTTCTTCGGTGAAAAATTTCACGCCTATCTTGAATGAATGTAGAGAGTTATTAACATGGAAGCTGAGTTTGCAGGTTCAAATTTTAGAGTATGCATGGGCTTGGGAGGTCATGCAGCGATTCTTGGGAAGACTAATCTAACTGTTATGAGTTTATATGGTTAGCGAAAGTATCACAAAGTAAGGTTTTCCGATAGCATGCGATCCATTTGGTTTTTGAGTTTCTTTTCCCGTAGGCATAATCTTCGTTTCCTTTACTTGACGACAAGTAAAGATTCAAGTCTGGGGGATTTGATGTGTCAGTATTTTAGTAGTTTTTATCATGGTTTTCACACGAGATTTATAGTTTTTAGTATGTATTCGGATCTTTTTGGCGCGGATTTGTGTTCTTTGTTGTTTTTACAAGAATCGAGCTTGGATGTGCGAAAAGAATGCATTTTGGATGGATTTCAAGCTTGGAAGGAAGTTTTCTTGAAAGCTGGAAAATATCCAGAAATATGGACGAGGATCGATCGATCCCCGTCCCTGGATCGGTCGATCCCTATCCCGATTTTCAGACTGATGTTTACGAAGAACCAGACCAAACTTATCCTGAACAAGATCTCATTACTAGAATTTAGGCTCATGTTTCCTATTTCATTATGCACTTTTTAGAGTTTTTGAGAGCAGAGATTGATTTTGTTACCTAGGGAGAAGAAGCATCTTTGTACTTCAAATCTGAGAAGCATTCTGAACCCTTTACTCTTTTTTTTTGGTTAAATTCAATCATGTCTCTCTTTGATTTGATCTGTGTTTATGCGATTATTATGAGTGAGTAGTCTATTTGTTGGGTTTAGGGTTCTCACATAAGGATTCATGATTAGTTGATATAGAATTGTATGATAAGGGATTTAATCAATTGGATCTTCATCTAGGATTGATCGTAATGCATGAAA
>OVAN01007429.1:0-19695 GCA_900406275.1 Anastatica hierochuntica | reverse complement strand
CTTCAAAGCTTCGGAAATAGTCGATCACGACCAATCTCCGCATAAAGTCTGGTCGTCCGAAACTTCCGGAGGCCTCCAAATACAAACTTCGAAGCGAAATGAAGCACACAAAAAGTGTTGAAGAACCGCTTCGCTTCAGAGGAATGTCTAAACGCCGACTGACGCTAAACCTACGAATGAGTATTGGAGCCGATTGATGACTGAACTGTAAGCCGATCTAGACGTCGATTGGAACCGAGACCGGAGGTCCGTCTTGGCGCCAGTTAGCGCCAGGTCCAAGCTATTTCCTTGGCGCCAAATGGCGCCAGGACCAAGCTCTATCCTTGGCACCAATTGGCGCCAGGACCAAGCTCTATCCTTGGCGCCAATTGGCGCCAGACCAAGCTCTGTCCTTGGCGCCAATTGGCGCCAGGACCAAGCTCTGTCCTTGGGGCCGATTGGCGCTAGGACCAAGTTGTTTCCTTGGCGCCAATTGGCACCAGGACCAAGCTGTTTCCTTGGCGCCAATTGGCACCAAGACCAAGCTGTGTCCTTGGCGCAATTTGGCGCTGAGGCACGGATAACGTTCAGCCGTAGTCTGTTGACTGAACCACGTCCCTTCCGATCGTCATTTCCTTCGAATCATCACTTGATCGTCTCTTGTTTCGTCTCGATTGGAGTTTCCGCAATAGTCGGAAGGATTCGTGACTTCCTGTGGACTTTGTATCCACCGTATAAAACGACAACAATTAACTTAAACACCGGAAGAGTCTAAACTATACAATCGGCCTTAGCGGTCCACGAAACTGTTGCCGCTTATTCCTGCGAGAAACGATTTTCCACGATACATCGTAAAAATCACTTAGCCGCGAAATGGCCCGAAAGGGCCCAAACCGCGGTAACGATCCACTTACGATTTCAGGTGAAAACCGGCCCACTTGCAATGACGGTTCACTAGGGTTTTCGCGAAAATATCAAGCTTTGAGAAGATAAGGAAGGTTCTCGAAAAGATATAGGAAAATCAGGGAAAAAGGAATATTTCCGCGAAAAGATATGCACGAATCGGGACGGAAAAAGAAATCGATCCAAGCCCACGAAGATCTATATAAAGGACGCAAGGATGAAATAGAGAGGNGTTACGAGTCTACGTTGTAGTTCTAGGTAATCGTCGCCAACAGTTCTTGCGGCCACGGCTTAACACCGGTTGCGCACGCTCCGATCACGAAATTCGAATAAGATCCCTTAACTTTCTTTATTAACTGTGTCTGTCGAATCATTTCTTCGTTTACGTTTTTCGTTTTACTTTAGATTCGTTTTCGTATTCACTTTGTATTCGCTCACGTTATCCTGTTTTACGAATCCTGTTACGTTGTCACCGTTAAGTTCACATCGCTTCGCAATCTGTTTCGTATTAATCCACTTTCACTATCAACTTGTTTTGTTTCGTAATCTGTTTACCTTTTAGTTTCGTATTTCATATTTACTAANTTGGCTAAGAGAATCCGTGAACCACTTAACATTGACAGTGAGAATTTCGGTTCCCACAAACATTGTACTTCAAACTTCCCAGGGTCATCTATCTTGGACAAAATCTTCATCGGTGAAGATGCATTTCTAGCCTTGATGAACAATGCCTCGATCTCCTCCATAGTCTCTCTTGTGTTCTTGAAGAACATATTCAGATGGTAGTGCTCCCAAGGATCTTCAAATGACGTGTTAGGAGGGATCCTTTTCACTCTTTTATGAAATCCGGCCAGAGTCTTCTCACTGATTGGTTCCCTCAAATGTTGTGGCACTATGGGGTATGCCACTTTAGGAGTGTATTTGCGCTCAAAAATCGCAGAAGATGAGAGATTCTTTTCTGAGACGTCATCAACATTCGCAGCATCATCCTCACCAGCTTCTCTGTCATTCTCAGATTTGACAGCATTGCACTGTGCTCTAGGGTTCACTTCTGCTTTCTCAGGAAGAGTTCTTGGAGATCTCTTAACTGCTTCAGAAGTGTGAGCCAATTAGATGTCCATCTTCTTCACATGGGCAGAGAGAGATTCGAACTTGTTATTAAGTTCATTGTACATGTCATCAACTTTCGCATTGCTGACCTTCTGTCCCTCTAAAAGTTGATGCATCATGGCTTCGGGTTTATTATCCTGAGGGGCAGGTTCTTGTTGAAAATTTTGAAAACTAGAGAAGTTCCCAGAAGTCTGTCCTTTATTCTGAAACCCCGGTGGAAAATTGCTCTGACACGGATTTTGCACGCTCTGAAAACTTTGAAAACCTAAACCCGAATTTTGTACGAATTGTTTTCCTGCAAATTCCTACTGAAGAAAACCTGCGCCCGGATTTTGCACGGACGATTTTCCTGAAAAATTATTCGCGCCCAAGTTTTGCACGAACTGTTTCCCTACAAATCCCTGCTGAAAACCACCGCTGCCCGGATTCTGCACGAAACTTTTCCCAAAATCATTTCCAGAACCCGAGTTTTGCACGAAAGTTTTCCCCTGAAAGGCTGGAGGAGGGTAGTTGCAGTCTTGAGGATTGTCAACACCAATGTTGCTTTTGTAGTTGAAGCCAGAGTGATTTTTGTAGTTCTGATTGAACCCATCGTTGTTCTGATATCCCATGTAATTTACCTCTTCAGCATTTTCAGTATCTGCTACAGCTCATATATCTGCATTGATGTCTGTGACATCTTCGCAAAAACTCACATGCCTCTACTGGTTATGTTGGCTCTTTAATTGTTGAGTCATCATCGACTTCAACTCAGATATTTGGGCACTTTCAGAAGTTGCCCCTTTTGAGCCCCTGACATAGTCATGACAGTGATTGTTGTTACTGGATGACAGGTTCTCGATCAACTGGTAGGCATCATCCACAGACTTGGTCATGAAATCTCCATTGCTGGATGTATCGAGAGAGAGTTGGTACCTCTCATCTATACCTCTGTAGAAGGTATTCAGTAGGCACTCTGTGGAGAAACCGTGGTGGGGGTAGTCCCTGATGTATTCTTTGAACCGTTCCCAAGCTTCAAAGAACAATTCAGTAGCTCCCTGCTGAAATCTTGAGATCTTGTTTCGCAGCTGGTTAGATCTTGACTTAGTGTAGAAGTGAGCAAGGAATGCTCCCCTGATTTCGTCCTAGGAGGTAAGAGATGCAGGGGAAATCGACTTGTACCATCTTTGGGCTTTATCAGCCAGAGAGAAGATGAACAACTTGCACTTCAAGTAGTCTGGCGGAACACCATTGGAGCAAGTGGTGTTAGCGATTTCTTCAGTCATCTCCAGATGCTCCATTGGATGCTCAGCAGTAAGGCCATGGAACATATTCTGCTTCACCAACTGGATCACATGAGCATTGATCTCGTAGTTTTTCCTCTCAATAGGCGCTAGCCTGATTGGACTTCTATTCACGAAGAATGCCTCCGGTGAATCAAAGTCTCCGATAGTGGGTCTCCTAGCCTGCTGCTGGAGGCCCTACGGCGCCAGGGGCACTTTTTGATTGTGTCGCGCATCTTGAGGTACATTCTTGCTGTCCTGCGGCATCAATTGCGGTAATAAGCCCTGTTGGCCTAAGCGCTGCTGCTCTAGGTGAGCAGGATCTTGAAGAAATTGTTCTCCTCCTGCAACTTATTGACCCAGTGGAAGATTCTGATCATCCATCTCAGCTATCTCAGCTAGTGTCTTTGCTTTTATGTTGGTACGTTCAATTCTAGCTAGCTCCTGGTTGTCGTACGCGATAAAAGACTTAGAACTCTGTCCTTTCCTTATCATGCACCTGAAAATCCAAAGAGAAAAAGTAAAGAACGCGTGAGTACTAAAAAAAAGAAATTCTAGACTAAATCCTAGATAAAGATTCAAAGGCGTTATTTGGTCCCCGACAACGACGCCAAAAAATTGATATCACAGGTTTTAACCCTTAAACTACACTGCAAGTGCACAGGAAACCGCAGTAGTATTTCAGGGATCGAATTAACAAGGACCAAGATACACACTAAGATTCTTAGTTTCAGATCAAGCTAGAAGACAAAAGATGGTTGTTTGTTGTTTTTGAATGCAAAAGTAAATAGAAGAAATTTTAAAAACGATGTAAATCAATGGAAGAAAAACGTCAGGTCGTTAGAAAATTCGCAGGAAATCAAATCATGAATGTAGGAATTTATCACGGAAACAATTAAGAACGATTCTCGAACTCAAAACACAATTGTATAATTTTTCCACTCTCGTGGCTCCAATTACTATGTTCAATAACCTAAAAGACTAACTCTCGTTGAATTCAGGAAGTGAAACATGCATTAGGTTCAGGTTTTGATTTGTTCACAAAGCACCATAACATCAACTCTCGTTGGCTAATGATACTTTGCTCACAGGAATTATTTTCAAGCAATCAAATCAACTCTCGTTGTATTAAATTAACCTAAGATTATGAACTAGGTGATCAATCAAGTTCAAGCACTAAGAACATTCCATATGAAGAATTATATTGATAATTCCTTGAATTAGCAATCCTAATCATTCAATCTCATCAATTCCTTTGAAAACCCTATAACCTAACAGGAAAACTACTCAGACATGGTGATAGAAACAAAAGACATGATTGAATTGAGAGACATGTAATAGAATAACAAAATAGGGTTCAGAAAACTTCTCCAAAAGTATCGGTGAAGAGATTCATCTCCCAAAACTTACAACAAAGAAAAACTCAAAAGCCTGCGTGAAAAATAATGTCTAATGCTCTAAATTTCGTCCTAGGGATGTTATTAGTGTTTTTGGGCATTTTTCAAAGAAACAGGAAAAAATACGAAAAAAGGAAGTTTCAGAAATTTGGCACGCGCGGGGATCGATCAATCGCCCACTTCCGCAAATCTTCAGTATTTTTCTTCTAACGAGATCGACCAATCACCTTGGGGATCGATCAATCGCTCCATTTCTTCATCATAAATCTTCAAAATTCTTGTAAAATTCCAGTTTTTCCTCAAGTGATGCCCAAACACCTATAACATATAAAAACAAAAGAAAAGACTTCCAAAAGCCTAATAAACATGTAAAAATAACATTATAAATGAGCAAAAACACGAATATATCATTTAAAGCATTGGGTAGGAGACTTCTTCATCGACTCTCTTCAAGATGAATCATTTAGTATCAAAGTCTATAGAAGCTCTGGTAGTAAGGAGGAATGGTGGCGTTCCTAAGATCAATGGGAAATTGGCTTGGTTGGACTTAGTATCCACAACCACAAAGTTACACTTAACAAGTGTATTATTCACACTTAGCTCAATGTTCTCAATCCTTCCCATAGGATTCTTTTTAGATGCATCCCCAAGTAAGATGGAATCCGCTCCTCTCTTTTTCTTGTGTTGAAATCCAAGTTCTTTCACACGGTCTAGTGATATGACATTCAAACTAGCACCAGTGTCCGCCAAAGCATCCTCAAAATGGTAATCCTTAAGAGCACATGAAATTAGAAACTTTCCCTCATCATTGCTCTTCTCTAGAGTCTTCTCAATCGCTCTAGTTGTTGGGATTCTATTGTACCTCATGATCTTCTCAACCTTGTCCCATTGAGAAATGGCATTTTCCAACTTCTTTTTGACAATGTCGTTCGTCTTAGCTTCTTCTTCCCATTCCTTGGGAATGTCCAAAAGACATTTCTTCTTGAGTTCTTTGTAATGCAACTCAAGGATTTTCTTCGTGAAGCGTTGAGGGTATGGGAGTATGGATTTAAGAACCAGAAGACTCAAAATGGGGAAGTCTTCCTCACTCACATATTCTCCTCTAGGCATGTATCTAGGAATCTTTTCCTTTTTCTTTAATGTCTCATCCCTTGAGACATTGGGTTTCTCTTCTTTCATGAAGCTATCATTCTTCTTAGCTTCCTCCAAAACATCTTCCTTAGTAGCCTTATCAACAAGCAAACGCTCTTCTTCTTCTTTCTCAATTTCGACACCTCCTTTATGCAACGGAGTGTCCCTTTTCTCGATCTCCGTTCCAACTGGAGCGTCTTTCTCTTTCATTTCAAGGTCAATTTCGGATTAACCTTGCTTAAAATCCGGGTTTCCAACCAAATCCACATCCAAGCAATCAACAATCTCATCAAGAGGATTCAAAAACAAGTTCTCAAAATCATCAATAATCTTTTCCTCGTCAAGTGTAAAGACAATATCGTCCCATGGTTGAGGAGTGAGGTCGATCTCTTCTAAGAAGGCATTGCAAGAATCTTTGCTTGATTCTCCCTTCTTTTTAGCTACTCCTTTTCCCTTACGGTTCGAGATCACTTTTTGGAGTTGAGAATCTATTACCTTGACATGTGAAGCAAGAGCTTCATGTTTGACATTCATGTCTCGGTAGATAGACTCTATCTTTACATTCATTTCCCCAAATTTCTTGTTGAGCTCAGATTTTTTTCTCATTTTGTCCTTCTACTAGCTTTTAAAGCATAACATGATTCTCTTTTTCTTTGGTAGGACCGGTTCGTTGTTAAGGCTTTTGGTAGTAGCTTTTCTTAGATTGGTATTGGTACCCTTGTTGGTTGGTTTTTGAAGGATAGACTTGATCTTGTGGATTCTTCACATTAGTGCTTCGGTAAAATAAGTTGTTGTTGAAAGGCTTGTACCCTTTGTTTGAAGGGTTTTTGGTAGTACCTTCCTTGTATGTAGCTCACTTCCTCTTGATTCTCAACCTCTTGTCCTTCGACTTCAGTTTCCGCAATGTGAACACTTCTTCTTGGTTGTTGAATAAGCCTATCAACTTTATCACTTAGCTCCTTGATCTTGTCCTCCTTAGATCCGGTGCTCCTCACCGTTCTATCCTAGTAACCCCCATCGCAGTTGTCGCTTTGGGCTAGGTTGTCTATGAGCTCCTCTCCTTGATCGGAAGAAAGACTAGCAAAGCTTCCCTTGGAGGCGGTGTTCAAAGCCAATCGGTACCTTTCTTGGATACCTCTATGGAAAATTTGAAGAAGGTTGCCTTTTTTATACTGTGGTGAGCACAACTCCTTATATATCCGGTGAAGCGTTCCCTAGATTCATAGAGAAATTCCATTCCTCCTTGCTTAAAGGTGGAGATCTCATTCCTAATATTTGGCGTCCTTTGGGACGAGAAGAACTTAGCCAAGGATCTCCTCTTACACTCGTCTCATGTTGTGATAGAATAGGTCACAACTCCTTTCTCCCATTGAGATACTTTGTCTCCTAAAGAGAATGGAAACCAAGTCAACTTGATGATGTCCTCCGGCACTCCATTGATTTTCACCGTTCCGGTCAATCTTTCAAAGTTGTCCAAGTGCTCAAGGGGGTTTTCCAACGCAAGACCAAAGAATCTAGCGTTTAACTCCATATTGATCAAGCTCGACTTGATCTCGAAATTGTTTTTTCGGATTGGTGGGGATCTTATACTCATCCTTTCGCCATTAGTAAATGGCTCATCGCCTTCTCCAATCCTAGGTTCTTCTCTTGGGAGGTGGAATTGACGGTTTCATTGGTCTCCTTGACCCACGAATTCCCTTGATTGAGAGGGGGAATTCGTTCTTGTTGAGAGTTCTCCATAGGTGGGGTTCTCTTGTTCAACCTCTTGATTCATATCCAACCTTCTTTGATGGGCTTGTCTCTCTCTAGCTCTTCTTTGTTTTGATTGTTTCCTTTCAATGATTGTTGGATCAATGTCAAGAAGTCTTGTATTTAGATCACTTCTTGATCTTTTTATCATATACATTCACAAATCAAAGAAAATCAACAAAAGAAAGTAAGAAAATTAGATAAAATAAGCAAAAAGATAAATCCTAGCTCTTGAGTCATAGAAATCTATTTGAACATTCTAGCTAAAGCCTAAATCCAACAGCAACGGCGCCAAAACTTGATGCGGGTCAAGTTTACTATATATAAACCTATTGTCCTACTTTCAATCCCGCAAGAGAACGGGGTCAATCGTAGTACTTTAGGGTCGTCCAAGGATTTAGAGGCTCAACTAGTAGAATCAAAGCAAAGAGAATACACTAAGGGTTCTAGTCTAGGGGCGATTTAGTAGGGGATTGTCAAGGGTCTCCACTAAATCTAATGGTAGTCAAGGCTAAACATGGTGAAAACTCACAAAAGAAAGCAATAAGAAAACTAGCAAGAAATGAGTAAACTTGGATCTAATCAAATAAAAGATAGGATCTTGAGACAATGGTTATGGGTTCAGGTTCAATCTAGAGATGTGATGGACTTTCGTAAGGTTTATTAGAGGATGGAAGCTATTCCTAGACCAAGGATCCCTCCTTTGTCGATCAACCCACTCTCGTGACAGAGATCTATTCACCCATACAGATTACAAGACTCAACTTTCGTTTGTTGCCTATCTAAACATGTAAGTGATAGTGATTCTCAAGCCCTTCTAGCCATCTAGCACTTAGGTAACATCCACTCTCAGGGGTCCAAGTGAAAGACATATATCTAGTTCTCTCATGCATTTCATTGAACACTTTCTAGGCATCAATGAGCAAGCATAAAAATATGAAGAACTAAACTAGATCTAGTAGGAATCTATGCCAAGATCTAGCCTAATCATCCATCACAACCCTAGATCTAACCCTAGCCTACCATATCTCAAGATCCAAGATGGATCTACTCACTAAAACTCATGGAAATCCAAAGACAAGAGATGGGTCTTTGAGCTTCCGTGGTTTTGGAAGAATAGATCTAGAGAAAGAGATGAAGGAGAAAAGATCCAAATCACTAAAGAAAAATAAAGAGATATTACAAAGTTCTTAGATCTCAAAATGAAAGAAAAGAGAAGTGTTTTTAATCATAAGTTGTGGTCTCTTTGTTCTTGGTACATAAGGGACTATATATACTAAGAGAAGGAGAGAAGAAACCCTAAAAAGGGTATTTTTTACGTCAATGCTACCTGGCATTGACCCAAGGTTAGCTGGCATCGACCCCTGGGTCGATGCTTAGGTCATGTTGGGCAGCAATCTGCCAAGGCAAGCCAGCATTAACCCAAGGTAAGCCAGCATCGCCCTCTGGGTCGATGTGTGGTTCCCTTGGCAGCTTCTTGAGTCTTCTTGCTCCTCTTTGATGCCTTGTTTGATCCCCACTTTTTCCATAGTGTTTAGCTCACTTTGTCCTTGTTTTTTAGCTCCATTTCCACCTTAGATACACCTCTAGAGGCTCCATGAATCCATCTTGAAATTACACCTATAAATGCAAAGAAAATGGTATGCAAATGCAATATGCTCTTAAACTAGACTCTAGACTTAAACTAATGCATTCTAAGACTTATATGCAATATTTACAACTTAAATATGGATGAAACTAAACTAAAATGCATCAAAATATGAGTGAAAATATGTACACATCATATTCTCATTCAAATTTTTGTCATGGATGATCCAAAATACCCTCACCTCAAATACTTAAATTTGAAAGGAAAAATGAACTTCCTTTTTTAAAAAAATTGTTGTAACCAAAAAAGGAAAAACGAATTTTAAAAAAAAACTCCACCGACAATGAAAACAAAGATTAATTCAATCGGTAAATATTAATCAACCAATATAAATCTTTAAAAATATTATCTTCTGTTAATCTAAATCTATTAACCAGTGTGCTTTATATTGTCTTGGGAAAATATATATATTAACAACTATTATTGAGATGTATATATCAATTGCTATACAATATCCGAAAATATCCAATCGACCAAGAGAAAAATTAAATATATATTGTCAACTAAACAATTATTATTTAAGTGATCTATATATCACATCCTATATAATTACCCAGAATATCATATTGAGCAACAAAATATTATGTATATTCAACTAAATTGTTACATTTAGTTATTATTGTCCAATGTTACATACTAACACAAAATATTTTCAAAAGGTGTTATTAAACCCAAAATTAATTAACTATACCTTGGTTTAGGTGACATCAAAACTGATTATTAGGTGGTTGCATTTTTATGGATTACGATTCAATGTATTAATGTGCTGAATATCTATGTAATTGTAGATACAATGCGATGCATTAATGTTTATTATTTTAACTAGGTGTTGACCTGCACATACATGGTTTGATTTCGTATTTGTTATCGTCTCTTTTTTTTTGTCTTTGTACACAGGATGGAAAAAGAAAATTAAATTTGTCATGTTTGAGAACAATGGTTGTGATTGTATTATACATTTTTGGATCATAATGCATAAGTTAAGTTAATACGGTTGGTGCAAGCTAAGTAACATTGTAGTCCATGCCAATAGACTCACAATAGTTTCATTATAAAATCGTCTTGCATTATTCTATGATCTCATCGTTACTCATTTTTTTCAGAATGGTTAGAACTTGCAATCGTTAACTTAATCTCTATAAGATGCTACTTAATTTATTCACGTCTCTACTAAACTTCCAATTTTAAGATTTAAAGACGTAGGAACCTTAAAATTGAAGCTTGACTTTGGAATTTAAGAAGATTAACTAAATATTTTAAATTTCATAATACGCTAAACAAATACATAGACTAAAGTAAATGTTTTAGTGGATAAAGGAAATGTTTCATTTAGAACATAGTGAGCATACAAAAAACGAATCTCAAACAGAGACAAGAAAAATATGTAACACCCAACACCATTAAAAGTCTCGAGTAATAATCTATCTCTAATCATTTCATGAAATAACATAACCCCAGCAAATATATATACCACAATTTTTTACAATTTCTTTATTCCTTCTCTCTCTCTCTTCTTTTTTTCTTCTTCTTGGTCCTCTTCTTCTTCTTCCATCTATGGATCCTTTAGCTTCCCAACAACAACAACAACACAATCGTGACGATAATATCCAACAAACACTAACCCAAAATCTTATGCAAAACATGGTAATATATGTTTACTGGTTGTATGTATAGCTTATTAGGCGTATAGCATGTTAAAAACATATATTTCCATTTTTAATCATTGTAATTTATCATCATTTCGTCTCGTTAGAGCTTTATTTCTTTAAGTCTTTTACCACATGAAAACTATTGTTCCATGAGCAACAATTCTCAAGAAGTTTATATAGCGGCATTTGCTGGTGACCCATTGTGAAGCCATGTCTATAAATAATGTTTAAGATACATGAACAGTGATGATAGATAATGTATTGTCATGGTTGTGCTGTCAAAGTTTTGTGTTGGGATTTTACATATGATAAGGGGCCATATCATATATCCCCATTTGGATCACTTACCTTGGGACTTCGGTCTTAATCGCGGTAAGGTGTGAGATCGATTTGGAGCCGCTGCTTCCCTTTTATGACCCTCTGAAAAGAAAAAAGAAAGTAAAGAGTTAAGATCTTGCCCCTGCTGATGGTTAAAAGACAGATTGAAAAAGCTTACAGCAATGGCGATGAGTTCTTCTAGATGGCGCAAAGGCTTTGACAATGGAAGAAAACACAAAATATGTTCATAACATTTCAAGAACTGACTTTATTCCATTAGTAAGGACAATAAACTTACCCACTGAGTTGGATCAACTGGAGCACTTAGAGGATCATCATGAACCTGATCATAATCAAAGCTCAAACAACAAACTTGATACAATGACTAAAAGGATGTGGTGTCGCTTAAGTGGTATAAAAAACTTATCCAACTTCTTCACACTAAATAATTAAATAAAGTATCAGAAGGTAACGAAGACTTGCTAAAACTCAGTTCTCTAAGGTGAATACATTTTTTAATACCTGGATTGATTCATGAACATCAGTTACGATTTGTAGGTCATATGCTACTTTGACCTTCTCAAGAATCTGCATCGGAGAACCATAAATACGATAATAAATGAATGGTAGCATCATAGGAAAATATCCAAACTCAGTGAATGTTTTCAAATGCAGAGTCCTAACATCCTAATCATCTATATTTGAACGTCACAAGGAAATCAAATGAGTGAAGTAAACAGGGGAAGTCGAAAATATACCTTGAGACCTTCAGCCATGCTGGGACCTCCAAAAGACTTTGAAGAAATTCTGTTAGCTTTATCAAAACTTGACTTGAAAACAAGGAGCAACACATCTCAATGCCATTCACACACAACGCACACAAACAAACAACAAAGTTGCCTAAGGAACTTGAGAAAGAAAAAAAACAACTTTGTTCAAGATGTGAAGAAGTTTTCCCATGTGATCAATTTGCATATGCATCGATCTATAGACATAATAAGTAAACCAAATCAAAGAGTGCGAACGCAAAAAATAATATATATGAACACACGCCAGTCACAAAACGGTGGTGATGGACTCAATGTTAAAAAAGCACACAAAAGAAATCTAAAATAATTCTTAGAATAATTCACGTTATTCATCGTGATAAGAACCGAGAGAAGTTTAAATTGAAAGATGTGGAGCTTGTGAAAAAAAAAAGTAGAGAATATTTATAAAACTAGAATAAGATTGGGTTTAAGCGTTAATCAAAAATTAAAAAATGAAAAAGATAAAATTTAAAAAGATTGCAAACGGAGATTTACCGGACGTAAACAGGTTTTGATTGGCCGAACTTTAAAATATTTTTCTAAAAGATAAATACAAATTTTTGCGTAGGGGTAAAACGGTCCAAAAGCGATTGGAGGAAAATAAGGAACGGATACTACGACGCCACGCAAGAAAATAAAAAAAAAACGAACGCTCGAGATCTTGCCACGTCACGCGCCACAATATTCAGACCAATTTTTTTCTATTTTCCGAAGAAAATTCAGGCGACACCTTGTCACCAACTCGCTTTGTATGAGCGCCAGGTCAGCTTTTGACTTCTCATTTAATAATAGTATAGATGTCCAAATTAACAATGAAATTCTTCAATAAAAAAATATTAACCGTAAATATATGAACCCTAAATCCTAATTAACGAGCACAAACCCAAAAAACTATGTATATCAACATATAAGAATTGTTATTAGGGTAAATTTTGGGCAAGATCGTTGTACTACTACGGGAAGCAGAGACCAAAGCAAGGAAAGCAAAGTATGAAGATCAATAATGATTGATGTCGTATGAAACAACCAATTAAAATAGAAAAGGACAAAGAATCCTAGATCCTATTGTAACCACTTTGCATTTAGTCGAATGTCAAGATGGTTCTCTATAGAAGTCGATATTAGTGTTTAGTTCACCTTATTTATAGTATATCCTTCATGTAGAGGATTTGACATCTTTTAGATATTTTGTAGATTCAAAGATTTATTGAGAATCTCGGATATAAGGAATACATCATTATATCCTCGCTCATTGCCTATTTTGTAGATAACCAGAGTAGAAAAGGATTATTTTCTTTTTTGCTTAACCGCGCTGCCTTTTGTAGTAGATATCCAAGTTTTCTCATATCCCTGGTAGGATTTCCTTCAACATTGCTCATTGATTGCCTAAGCAAAGTTTTACGGGTCTTGAGCCGGGGAAGATTTATATAACCCCAACAGTTTACCCCTTAAGCCATAATTATGTGCAACTGAATCATGGCTTAATCATGTCATTTATAAATAAACTTTCCCGGCATTTCGCTGTAGCCAAGCCCGGGTAGACTCTTCTTTGCAGGCATTGCTTCATGAATAATGTCTTTCCAACTCCCCATAAAGAAGGAGAATAAAAACCTTGGTGACCATTCATTAACGCCATATCTTTAATGAAATCTAGTTACGGGCCTAATGTATTTTGAAATTGGGCATGTCCTCGAAGATTGGGCCAAAACCATTGCCTTTTATTGCTGGTCTTTTCATTTCCTTCCTCTTTAGAGTTTTAGACAAGAGTTGTTCCGCCTTCTTGATCTGCTTTATCGATTGTCAATCACGAATCTCATCTCCTTTATTAGCCTCGTTCTTATAAGGTAAAGAATCCCCTTCGCTCTGCCTCCTTATTCTAGGTTAGAGTTTCCAATAACAACATGATGAATTGTGATTCTACGAGTTTTTACTTGAGTTTTAAACAAGAAAAGAGTTATTTTATTGTGTAGGATATTTTTAGAGCCTTTTTGTCTTTTTTAGTGTTTTACATGTTTTAGATTATTTTGGAAAAGAACGGAGCAATTTGGACTAGAAATGGACATGTAGGAATGTTCAATCATGCTTAAGCATCAAACATTTGACATCATTTGATAGACTTCCCATTGTTAGATCGAGCGACAATTTTGACACAAGATATCTACATGAGTTACCTTTTATTTGGTGGTGTTTTGAAGGAATTCCAACAGCGCGATCAAAAGTTATGACTGTTTTCGTGAAGACCTGTTAAGTTGGTGATGAAAAGATGAACGCGCAGAAAATAGGTTACAAGTTTCCAGAAGGAAAAGGTTCGATAGATCATGGATCATGTATAAAACCTTTTATTTGGTGGTGTTTTGAAGGAATTCGAACGACGCGATAAAAAGTTATGACTGTTTTCGTGAAGACATGTCAAGCTGGTGACGAAAAGATGAACGCGCAGAAAATAGGCTACAAATTTCCAAAAGGAAAAGGTTTGACAGATCCTTGTCCAGGGATCATGTGCAAGCGCAGAAAATTTCTTGAAGAGTGATCTATACCCACAAGAGAAGACCCAATTCGACTTGGGTACTTCTATAACAGTCAAAACTCGTATTTTTAGGTTTATTATGATATTTTTGAATTTTTAGAACATACTGGTAGCTTTGTAAACCTAAGGGAGACGAAATTCAATCCGTACTTTATCGAGAAGAATTATGAACCCTTTACTCTTTAATTTTGTTTCAATACATCATATCTTTCTCATATTCATCTTCTGTTATTTTGATTTCCAGAGTGTGCAGTTTTTTAGTTGGGCTGAAGGCTCTCTTGTAGAGGTTTTCATGAATCAATGATTGTTAGTTATTTTATTGGGGAATTGAATCTTTGTTTAACATTTTTCTTAAAGCTGAAATTGGCATGATCACCTAGTTTCTGATATTAGGTTGTTTTATGCACCGAAAGTGTTCGATAAAATGCCTGAAAGAATGTTAATGAGCAAATTGTCTTAGACCAACGGAAGTCGATGTTTAAGAAATTCGTGAACTTATCAAGACTATTTAGAATGCATGTTTAGGATTCAAAACTGAATGAAAGTTATTGTCTATGATCCTAAAACATAGTGAACTATCGCTGCTGAAGTAGGTTAGTTATAATTTAGTGATTTGAGTTCGATATAGTTCTTAAATGTTTCCCAAACAATGGATATGCATCGTTGATGAAATGAATCCCCTAAGAATACATTGTTCCCAGCGTTTTTCCTGATTGATTACAACCCATTATTTGTTTTCTTGCTTCTTGTTTACTTTGTTCTCGATCTAGTATTTTCAACAACTTTCACTTGTCGCTTTAGCCTGTATTTGATTCATAGTTTCTACGTGTGATAATTGGTCTCTGTGGATTCGATCTCAAAACACTACAACATACTTAACTATGCACTTACAATAGTTTAATCGGGCGAAAACCTGACCTATCACAACATTAGGGTTTTCGTAGCTTCTTTTTTTGTTTTAAAATCCCGATTTCTTTGATTCTTCGACGTCGGGGTTGTATAGAGGAAAAATCGGCAATGGCTAGCCCTTCCTTCTTCATCGGTGGGCGAAAGAGTTTGGTAGAAAGGACACCAAGTTTCTGATTTAGACTTGCCTTATGGTGTGCTTTTAGACCTTCTAGGTGAAGATGAACAACCTCCTCTGATTTCGGCGACCATTGTAGGGTATATGCTCCAAGAAATTATATCATTAATAATTGATTTGGAAGAGTTAAGACGAAGGTATGACTTGCAAATTCAGTGGTTCTGCGGTTACTCGCAGGAGACGAGAGGATCCAGGACCCAAAACCTGATGATATAATTGTATTCAAAGCATACTTTGAGTTGGGTTTGAGGGACAATGTTCCCCCTCTTGTGGCGTAAGTGCCACCTGGAGAATGTGATCGCTATCCATGTGTTGGGCGAGTTGAATAAGGTGGAGAACATAATGGATGAAATATTTTACTCTTACTACTTTTCTCCCTTGGCCAACCACCCGAGAAAGTTCTATGTTCACCAGTGTTCTATTTCCCCTATGGTAAAGGAGTTACCTTGAGAGAAAAGGGAAGGATTGGCTTACAAGAGCCCCTGGCACCTTTACTCTGTCTTCATGAAGGTTAGAAGCAATATTGGATTCCCCACTGTCTAGTGTCCAGCAAGTGTGTGATGTGGATGTAAAATTTTTAACCCCCAACTATTTCTGTTGCTGCAGAGGTTACTCACGACAAGTAGCCCCAAGGTTATAAGAAGGTTATAGAGACGGAGAACATCTTTCCAGATCATCACAACATCTTTTTCCTGATCAGCAAACAAGCCTTGTCATGCACGAGCATCTGGGGTACAATCATTATTTTTTAATTACCATGAATCTTTGTGATGATTGAGTATTCTTGTCCCTTGCAGGAAATCACTTCGAGATGTACCAAGTTGCTGCCAAGTCCATCAACATCAAGAGGGAATTAGTAAACAAGGCTGTTGGGAAGGACAAAGTCTAAGATCACCAAGACCCCTCCTGCCTTAAAGCACAAATATACTAGGGATACCTCCGCTTCTTCATCCCTGAAGAAAGACAAAGTCAATCTTGTTGCTCCTGAATAAGATATCATGTTCTTCTCTTATGTTGACCCTCATACTATCCATGATAAGGTTCTGTGAGATGTCAAAGGTGTTCCCTCGGGATAAACATGATAGGTGAAGGGGACAGTCTCCCTTGATTTTTAATTATGTGCAGGCCAACTTGCTGAAGATAGGTATATTCTGACATAATATTTGAGTAGCCAATGACTTAATACTTTGATTCATAGAAAATAACCTCTTTTTTATTGCCCTTGTAGTTCAGGTCGGTGGGCTATCAAATCGAAGGGAGAGTTAAGGACATGGTGGAGAGGAGTAGAGTGGAGGCTTTGGAGAA
The DNA here is from genome assembly GCA_900406275.1 of Anastatica hierochuntica. NCBI lineage: Eukaryota > Viridiplantae > Streptophyta > Magnoliopsida > Brassicales > Brassicaceae > Anastatica > Anastatica hierochuntica. The sequence continues at coordinate 2,824 of OVAN01007429.1, read as the reverse complement.
ATAGCTTAAGATGGAGAAGGCGGAGACAGCCAAGGGAAAGAAGTTGGTTACTATTCAAGACTTTTGCTGACTTTATGTCCTAGGTGGAGGCCTTGGAGAGTAGCGAGTACGGGAAGTGATAACATCATTGTTATACCACTTTTCTTATGGATTTTAGTATGTTTTCTTCATGTTTTTACACAATTCTCAATTATTAGAAGTAGTTTTCCTTATTTGTGATATTTTAAGTCATTTCAGATCGACCAATGCATTGTGGAGCATTATCGAGCTAGATGGATTAAAGCAAGTTTCTGGAATGTTTTCATATATCAAAAGTATCATCCAAGATGAAAGTCTTTGCCTAAATGGATTTTGATGAAATTTGAACAAGAGCTACATATCTTAGTTAGATTTCATATCAAAGAGGTTTCACATCATTTGGAGTAGTGGATCAAGAGTCACATGAATTATACTAAAGATTGTTCCAATTGACTCACGGATGAAGGGTGTGTAAAAAGGCTAAAACAAAAATAAGAAAAATTGGGTCTCGAACCAGACATTCTCTAGACTCAAGTGATATCTATTACATGCCTTTTAAAACCAAAATATTTAACTCAAAACTATTTTACACCAAACCAACATTTGGAGGCGTTAAGGCCCGATTTTCAAACTTTGACCTGAAGTGAAGATGTACTATAAATAGTTGTTTTAGCTTTTATTTCGAAGAGAGTTGTTTAAGTTTTAAATCGAATAAGTTCCTAAGGAGGAAGGGATGACACCCTTTAGGATCATGCCCTTTGTTAGCCTCCGATGGACCCATATGATCTCAATATATCCATCTTTCTTCCATCATTCGGTTTTATTTATCCTTCTCCCTTTGATTTGAGATGAATGGTTGTTGTGATGATTAATTTCGTGTTTACATGTCATTGATATATTAGTTTGCATGTTAAGCAATAGATAACACGGATTCAATGAGTTTGCTTGAATAGGATTACTAAACGATTAGATTTTATTAATAACATTATAATATTTGCTTGAACTATAATGTTATTTGCGTGCAAGGTCTGTCGTGAATAGATCTTAGGTTAGTTCGCATTCCAAAAGCTTTGCTTACTGCTTGAAGTAGTACTTGATGAGCCTTTCTAAATACGCAACGCAAGTGGATTGATTTAAAATCATGAACATCAACCTTATCTGAAATAATGCATGTTTAACTTCTGCAAGGACCATGCTAAAATCAAGTCTCTTGGTTGATTATGCATAGAATTTGAAAACTTGAAAATGGAGAGAACTTACCTTTGTGGTTGTGGGGTATACCGAAGTATTATGCCCCTACCCATGTCTTAGTTCCTGCTTGCTTACTTAAACTTTCTGATGTTTGATGCATATCATCTCACTTATTTATCCGTTAGAAATTAGCATATAGAATATGTTCATTTGCACTTCTAATTCCTTGAAAACAAAATATAATGTGAAAACGCCCCCCCCCCTTGCATGTTTTTTTTGTTGCTTATTTCGAAATTATATGAGTTCTAACCGTAATTATCTAGTCCCTATGGATTTGATCCTTAAGTATTACTGCTACTGCTGTACACTTGAAAATAGGTTTTAGTTGGGGTGAAACTTGACCCCACAACAGGATGTGCTTGGAGCTTTATGACATGGAAAGGAGAGGAAGGCCCATGTAGAGGTAATTTTTGGGCTCAAGTCTGAGGTGGCGGATTTTCCGGCTAAGACAGAGGTGGTTTTGTTTGGTGCTAAGATCGTTTTCTGCTAAGAGCTGATGCGCTAATGGTATAAGCAAGACACTAGCCTGTGGAGCAGATGACGTACCATTTCGTGCTCTCTTTTAATGCAAAATTTGGGGGAGGAGCCTCCATCCTTTGATGAGTACATCCCTTTGATTGACCTTGAGCCTTCAACTCCTCAAGAGATAAAAGTGCTAGTTCTTCCATCGGCACTACCCAATGACCGGTCCTTCTATCAGTGACCAACTCCTTTGCCTTAGCCATATCTGCCGTCACCGGCACTACCATGTCCTTTTATCTCATTAGGATTTGAAGGCTTGGGGTCAATCAACACGAGTGGTAAGGACTAGTCCTTCCCCTGGCGCTCGCCTTTGTAAGGCGTTTCCTCTTTTTGGATCCTAGACTAAATAGTATATCCTTAGTTATAAAAAATATTCCTCGTGGTTTTTACAACCATTGTAGGCTTGTTCAACACATGGCCTTGTTTGGAGCCCGAAAGATTCCTTGGGCCCGAACTTGATTCCTTTTACTTAACATCTTGAGCCTAAGCCATGGTGTTTATATTGAATATTTTTGAACCGAGGCAAATTCTGTTGTCGAATAAATCCTTTCAATTCTTTATCGCGACTTTACCTTTCAACATTGATCGTGGAAGTGTGGAAATATTCCTAGCATATGACCGGAATCATTTGGTGCAATGAGGGATAATTATTCCCTGCTTTTAATCGGAGTCAACCTTTGTCCAGAGGAATCTTTTTACCGGAGGCATCTTTTGATCGGAGTCAATTTTTAACCAGAGTCAACTTTTAGACGTCTTCCTTCTGCATGACTGATAGCTCAGGTTTTTGCCCGAGATAACACTGCAAGCGTACAGACGTACGTTGTAGTGGTTCGGGATCGAATCCACAGAGACCAAAGGTAGGACGAAGAAATAGAATCAAACAGCAGGCTAAGGCTAAAAAGATGCCTTTTGAGAGATGAAAATATCGAAATTAAAGAGAGCAAATAAAACGCAGCAAGCAAAGAGGTTGTAAACAATTCAGAAAAGCGTTGGGCATCGGGTATTCTCAGGGAAACATTTCATTGTTGACTTA
>OVAN01007428.1:0-19696 GCA_900406275.1 Anastatica hierochuntica | reverse complement strand
ATTATTGTTTTGATAACTTGTCCGCGCATAGCGCGGGCTGTACACTAGTTTTGCCTAAACCTACTTGAAACATTCGTATAAGGGTAAGTTTACTTAAAATTCCGAGGAAAAATAATATTTAGATTTTTGTTTTTTTGTCAGAAAAAGAATATTAGGGGAATTTTGCTATTTTGCTCCCACCTATGAAGTAAAAAATAGAAAGAGTATAGAGAGCTAATTATTTTTTGGGTAGGTTTAAAAAATTTAAATATAGGTTTTTTGAGTTATTTGAATTAATTGTCTTTTATATAACAGCTGTTATTTTGAAGGCATGATCGTCACCTCAAATCTCCTTCAAGCCGGCTTCAATTCGCTTCTAATCAATAAGGATAATATTAATTTAACTTAAATCAAATTTAATTTAGTTCAGTTTAATTTAATTTTAAACGTTAACGCGTTGAGGAAGGCAACAACAATATTTTTTTCCTCCGTTTTTGTCTTCTTTCTTTAACTAATTACTCCACTTTAATTTAATTTCTTCTCTGTTGTGACCTCATCTCATTTATTGTTTTCTTCTTCTTCTTCTTCTTCTTCTTCTTCTTCTTCTTCTCATTCAATCCATCTCCGTCTTCTCCAAAAAAACTCTTCCGATTTCATCGGCTAAGGTTCTTCTCCGATTCTTAAGGTATGTTCTTCTCTGCTTCACTCTCCTTCTACTGTAATCATCTTCACTCTCATTTCTTTAGCTTTTTTTCCTCCGATGTCAAACAAACTTCTTCCTCTCTGGAAAACTCTAGCTCTCCATTTATAGATCTGTGAATGTTGTTTTCTCTTTTGCAGTTCGTAGTTTGATTTGTTGTTAGTAGATCGGGAAGAAGATCTTCCTCCGAAGGTTTGCTTCAATCAATGGTGATCACGGAGGGAAGATTCCGTATCTCCCTTTCGTCTCTTCTTCTTCTTCTCTTATCTGCATCTCCTTTAATCTCAGCCGCTGATTACTCTCCGACTGATAAAATCCTGTTGAATTGCGGTGGTTCTTCCGATTCCGTCGATACAGATAATCGGACATGGATTCCCGATGTCAAATCCAAATTCTTATCTTCCTCCGGCGACTCCAAAACATCTCCGGCCGCCACACAAGATCCTTCCGTCCCCGAAGTCCCTTACATGACGGCTAGGATTTTCCGATCTGCCTTTACTTACACATTCCCCGTCGCTTCAGGTCGTAAGTTTGTGCGTCTCTACTTTTACCCAAACTCATACGATGGTCTCAACGCCACGAACTCTCTCTTCACCGTCTCCTCCGGCTCCTACACTCTCCTCAAGAACTTCAGTGCTTCCCAGACGGCGCAGGCCTTGAGTTATGCTTTTATCGTTAAGGAGTTTATTGTGAATGTTGATGGTGGAACATTGAACATGACCTTCACACCGGAATCAACGCCGTCTAACGCGTATGCGTTTGTGAATGGCATCGAGGTTACCTCGATGCCGGATCTTTACAGTAGTACTGATGGGACTTTGACCATGGTTGGGTCTTCTACATCCGTCATCATCGATAATAGTACCGCTCTTGAGAATGTTTATAGGCTTAATGTTGGAGGGAATGACATCTCGCCTTCTGCTGATACAGGTTTGTTCAGGTCGTGGTATGATGATCAGCCTTATATTTTCGCTGCGGCACTCGGAATCACTGAGACTGCTGATCCTAACATGACTATTAAGTATCCTAGTGGCACACCTGAATATATTGCTCCTAAGGATGTTTATGCGACCGCTAGGTCCATGGGTCCAACTCCTCAAATCAATCAGAACTACAATCTGACTTGGGTTTTCAGCATTGACTCTGGTTTCACTTACCTTGTTAGGCTTCATTTCTGCGAGGTTTCGCCTAACATCACTAAGATCAACCAACGGGTGTTTACAATCTTCCTCAACAATGTAACAGCTGAGCCTGAGGCTGATGTGGCTGGCTGGACGAGTGGTAACGGGATTGCGTTTCACAAGGATTACGTGGTGAATCCTCCTGATGGAAATGGACAACAAGTCCTGTGGCTTGCTCTTACTCCAAACACAAGGAACAAGCCGCAGTACTATGATGCTATTCTTAATGGTGTAGAAATATTCAAGATGAATGCGTCAGATGGTAATCTGGCAGGTCCCAATCCTATACCTGGCCCACAGGTGACTGCAGATCCGTCCAAAGTCCTCCCGCATACTGGTCATTCCAAGATCCACAAGGCTACTGTTGCAGGTGCAGCCGGCGGTGCTGTAGTTTTGGGTCTTATCATCGGTTTCTTTGCAATGACTGCTTACCGCAGACGTAACCGTGGTGAATACCAGCCTGCAAGTGATGCAACATCAGGGTGGCTTCCTTTGTCTCTGTATGGTAACTCACACTCTGCTGGCTCGGCGAAGACAAACACAACTGGAAGTTATGCCTCTTCCCTTCCGTCAAATCTATGCCGACATTTCTCATTTGCTGAAATCAAAGCAGCGACTAATAACTTTGATGAGTCAAGGGTGCTTGGTGTTGGAGGCTTCGGCAAGGTTTACCGAGGAGAAATTGATGGAGGAACTACAAAGGTAGCCATCAAACGAGGCAACCCAATGTCTGAGCAAGGTGTACATGAGTTCCAGACTGAGATTGAAATGTTATCGAAGCTTAGACACCGTCACCTTGTGTCGTTGATTGGTTACTGTGAAGAGAACTGCGAAATGATCCTAGTGTATGATTACATGGCTCGTGGCACGATGCGAGAGCATCTCTACAAAACCCAGAATTCTCCTCTTACATGGAAGCAACGTCTTGAGATATGCATCGGCGCAGCCCGAGGTTTACATTATCTACACACTGGTGCAAAGCACACCATCATCCACAGAGATGTGAAGACAACGAACATTCTACTGGATGAGAAATGGGTGGCCAAGGTCTCTGATTTTGGACTATCAAAGACCGGTCCTACTCTAGACCACACACACGTAAGCACGGTCGTGAAAGGAAGTTTCGGTTATCTTGACCCAGAGTACTTCAGACGGCAACAACTGACAGATAAATCCGATGTCTACTCCTTTGGTGTTGTTCTCTTCGAAGCCTTATGCGCACGACCAGCCTTGAACCCGACACTTGCAAAGGAACAAGTGAGCTTAGCTGAATGGGCACCATACTGCTACAAGAAAGGCATGCTTGATCAGATAGTCGATCCATATCTCAAGGGAAAGATCACACCCGAATGCTTCAAAAAGTTTGCCGAAACCGCAATGAAGTGTGTACTAGACCAGGGCATCGATAGACCGTCGATGGGAGATGTTCTGTGGAACTTAGAATTCGCATTGCAGCTTCAAGAAAGCGCAGAGGAAAGCGGAAAAGGAATAGGCAGTGACATGGACATGGATGAGATTAAGTACGATGCTGAAAACCTTAAAGGGAAGAACAACAACGACGACAAGGGTTCTGTGTACGAAGGGAACGTAACCGACTCGAGGAGCAGCGGAATCGACATGAGCATCGGAGGTCGGAGTTTGGCTAGCGAAGATTCAGATGGACTCACTCCAAGTGCTGTGTTTTCTCAGATCATGAATCCTAAGGGACGTTAGAGAGCACTAAAACCCGGTACACTACTACTTTACTAAACCGGATTCATCCAAAAAGGAGTCTGGTTTTGTTTCTCCTATTTATTTGTTATTTCTCTTTGCTGTTACTATTTAGAGTTTTGAAATTGTGTGATACTACCATGGAGTGTAAAAAATAATGTATTTTTTTTGTTCCTTTTACAAAAAAACTAAAAACAAGAAATAGCTTCAATGTAATATTTGGTTTGGTATATATAAAGGTCTTTACGGTGGATGCATTTTTTTTTTTTGACACAAAAGGCTGTTCTATTACTCAAATTTGAGGTGGTGCAGCAAGCCACACCGGAATAGAACAACCCACAGTGGATGCATTGTTTAGATCATTTCTGATGGTTTATTTTATATTTTTTTAAATAAAATGACTGTATAAGAGCATCTCTAATGTATTATTTCATTTTTTACTTTAAAATAAAATAATACTAAAATGAAGTTCTATTTTACTTCAATCCTACTTCACTTCTAACTCTAAAATGAAGTAACTCCAAAAAAGATTACTCCAAAATGGAGTGATGAATAAAGTTACTCCGTTTATGGAATAATCTTTTTTTTTTAACTCCATTTTGTAGTTGAAAATAAAACAAGATTAGAGAAAATTAGATAATAACTCAGCTCCATTTTGCACTTACTCCATATAAAAGTAGAAAATGGAGTTGGATTGGGGATGCTCTAATATAGTTAAATTCTACTCCAATGATGCTCTATTTTGGAGTGAAAATTAAGGTGATGAACAAAAAAAATTTAATGATTTACTCTATTTATAGAGTAAACCTATTTTTAACTCTATTATAGAGTGAAAAATGAAATAGAGTTGGGACTCTTTAAACTCCAAATACTATTTTAGAATAAAAAATAGAGTGAATTTGGAGATGCTCTTACTAAGACCATCTCCAACCCACCTCTATTTTAGAGATCTCTATAATAGAGAAAAAAATAGAGATGGGTATTTTGCTTCAATGTGTTCCTCTATAATAGAGGAATGCTAGAGGAAAATATAGCATTCCTCTATTATAGAAGAACACATTGAAGCAAAATACCCATCTCTATTTTTTTTCTCTATTATAGAGATCTCTAAAATAGAGGTGGGTTGGAGATGCTCTAACCATTACAAATCCAATCTTTGCCACTAAACGGGACTCACTTTCCAAAGATGCAAACTGCATGAAACTCTTGTAAGGCCGAGTGTCGAGATATGTTTTGTTATAGCGTGCGAAACATAATGATAAAATGATTCATAGGATTAAGTTTTTTTAACGGAATCACATCTAAGCAGAAACCGACTGAAATTTTAGAAAACCATAACCTCGAGGAGAAAGAATGGATTGTTTTCGAATATTTCTTAAAAATGATCATTTTGAAAACATCGAAAATTTCATTCTTGATCCAATTGGACCGAAATAAAACTCTATATGCAAACCATACGACTCCAGGATGCAGTTTTACTTGTAAATAAGAGACCACAACAAATGGCTATACATGCAACATTATCTTTGTTTCATCTGCAAGAAATTGCATTTTTTGAGATTCGATCCTTATACCTGGTGTTGAAACTTTTAAATCTTTGACCACTAGACCAAAAGATTTCCACTAAAAATTGTATATTTATTATGTCAATAATATACAAGAAATGAATATCTCAAAGAGTAAACCAATCTTCTTTTGTTATTGTTTTTTTTGTTTCATTGCATAAAAAGAAAGAGTGAAAAAAGAATTATTTTTGCAAGCAACTCTTGTTTAAAAAGTTTTTAAAAACTAAAGCAAATAAGAAAGAACATAAAAAGAGAGTCAAAGAGGAGAGAATGGTTCAGGAGGAGAGTCGAAAGCATTGTCGAAGATGAGAGAATAATTAGACTCATCATCAAGGTTAAGTAGCCAGTTTGTATCTTTCACATCTTTAACATTCAAGAGGTCATCGTAACGAGCACTATCGTTCTTCTCCGTGTTCTCGTTTCCCTCTTTCGTTAAGCTTTTTCCTTCTTCCTCCTCTTGATTGTTGCTGCTGTCGCTGCTGCCGCTGCTACCAAACCTCTTTCTTATAGCCGTAGAAGAAGTTCTGATGCTGTGCGGGTACAACATTGTACCCAAAAACGGATTCGTGCTCATTTTTTCATTTCTTGACACATCCTGAAATCAATAAGAAACATAATCATATTGTTTCAACGGTGACTCAAATCTCTTATGTACCAGTAAAAAGCCACATTCGTTTTTTAACGATTGCATTGGCCTTTTGGTTATTAAAGAACACATAAAATATCATGTTGTGACTAAAGAATGTTACCAAAGGATGATTGTTAGCGACTTGAACCGAAGTTTTCGGCGATTTCTTTCCGGATCTCGTTGAGTCTGCAACCTTTGCAGATGACTTTACAGACTTCTGACTTTCCGTTGAATGTGAGGCGCCTGAAAAGGTAGGAATCAGAGAAGAAGAAGAAGAAGCGCCTTTAGGCCTAGTTCTTGTAACATCCGGTGAGGTGTTACGTTTCGCCGGATTTACATTCGTTGTCGTTACCACAGGTCGACCAAACGCTAAAGCCACTCGTTCTTTTAGTTTTGGCGGTGTTGATGTGACCGATGGACGCGATGACGCAGACGCAGAACGCACATTGGTTCTACTTGAAGGTGGAGTCGAATTTGCAGACTTTGATCTCGGAGTCAATGATCTTGATCTTTGAGCTTCCCCAGCTTTTTTAAACGAAATAGTAGTTGTACTAATTCTTGAAGGAGTTGAAGATCTTGACGGTGTTTTGCGCGATACGGGAGTTAGAGATCGAGATACACTTCTCTTTGGAGAAGAAACCGAAACCGAAGCTGAAGCTGATGTAGTCTTCTTAGGTGCTGAAGATGATCTAACAGTTGGAAATGCGGGACCAATGTTTGAGCCACGAAGTGTAGGAATGTTAGAAGGACGTATTGCTGAATTGCTTCGCGTCGGTTTTGAAGATGGATCGCTCTCGCTCTACATCGAAAAAAATACCAAAATCATACAAAAGAATCTCTTTTTACTTATATGATGGTTTTAATGTGTCGCATCATATACCTTTAAACCATCCTTTGTAGTAGAAATGGCTTGAAGCTTCAAAGTTACGTTTCGAGCTTCTAAAACCAATCTAGAAAGAGTTCCTAAGGGAACTTCGAAACCGGTACAAAGCCTAAAGCAACAAAGATTATATAACTTTGTTTACATTTTTAAGGAAGAGTGATTAATAAACATAAAATGAAAGATTGGATCAAATAAACTTACGGGTCATTTACATCATTGACTTCAGGCTTAACAACTTTAGCTTGTTCAAACGAATGTCTTCCTGGTTTAACCAAAATGTGATCTAAAAACCGAAAAACGAAGAGCATTTTCAATGTATTATTCGTATAGAAAAAAAACACTAATGAAACACAAGACACTGACGGAGAGGGAAGATGATACCATCCAAAGAAGTCAGGCCACCGCCGCGGTTGACTGAGAAGAGATCTAAATTCTCGTCGGCATCTCCGACGACGGGGCGGTTGGTTTTTTCAGATAGAGACTTTTTCAAACTCCGATCGCTCATCGGCGGTTTACAAAAAAAAAACAGAACAGAGAAACAGAGGAAAACAGAATTTTTAGATGAAAGATACAAAAACAGAGAGAAAGAGAATGTTTTCTTCTTCTTTAAGTTGATAATATTTAAAAATAAACAAGAGTTGACAAAAAAACATTTAAAAAAAAAAGTGAAAGAGATGTCATATAAGGAAATGGTTAGTGGGGTGAGGTAGTTAATCTTCAAGAAAGAGGCATTTCACATTCCGTGTGATTATAGCTTTTGTGTCACTTTCTTTGCAATTTTTAATAATTTTTTAACACGAGGGAAGCTAATTAAGAACATCATTAACATTTAAATTAAACAAAATTACAAACTCGTCATGAGATTTACCTATCTCTTTCCCATCATCAACAAATTAGTTTGATAACCTACCTACACGTCTGTGCATTTTGGATGGGGTAACCCAACACTAAACGGGTAAAAATCGGGTAAAAGATACGAATTATCCGAATGGATCGACAAACTATTTTTAAACGGATAAGGTTCGGGTAAATGACCATTTTTATTATGAGTATGCATCGGCCTTCGGGTAGTAATTAACACGAGGGAAGCTAATTAAGAACATCATTAACATAGAAATTAAACAAAATTACATACTCGTCATGAGATTTACCTATCCCACCCGATCATCAACCGATTAGTTTGATAACCTAACTATACGTTTGAACATTTTGAGTCGGGTAACCCGACACGAATTAGCGGGTAAAAAAGTCGGGTTAAGGATACGAATTATTCGAATGGGTCGACAAACTTTTTTAAACGGATAAGGTCAGGTAAAGGACTCTTCTTATTATATGTATGCTTCGGGTAGTAATTATAGATATTCATACTACTCATATCCAATCATTACCCGACCCGTAAACGTGCAGAGTTGTAATGGAATACGTTTAACTGCGGAGTTCTAATAGAATGTAAAACATTACATACAGCAGGTTGTTTTATATCGGTACGAGTATAAACTAGTTGTTTGGACATTCTTGGACATGATAACTTGTAATAATATACATGTTATAAATTAACGTATTTGATTGCTACAACAGTTCAATGCTAAAGATATGTGAATCACAAAGGTAACAACTGATTTTAAAAAGGATATTATTACATAAACAATAAGTTTCAATTAGAGAAGTTGGTTTTTAAAGAATGTTTAGCTGAAGATCAGGATCTCCTACTCTTGCTTTATGTCTCTCGAACAAGTCCTTAAGAGCTTCAACAAACTGACCATGTAACTTAGTAATCTGAGATGTATTAAAGACACCAGAAAGCCGATGAATGATAAACTTACGACCGAATCGCATTTTTCTATCGTTATTTTCGTGCTACGAAGAAGCTACAAAAGACGATATGCTTACCTCTTCATCAGTTGGATTCAGAGTTTTTGTAACTTCTATTGGTTTACCAACCACTACGTGCATAGGGTGTCGATATGGTAAAGGCAATCTACATAAGAAAATGTGAATAGTTTATCTCTTAATACGCAAAATGTACCTAACGAAACTAACCAGAAAAGAAAACCTTTACGCATACCCGAAAACTCCCCAAAAGCAGATCGGGGTGAATTTGATCGCTCTCGATAATTTGAGATAAAGATTCCAATCTGGCTTCCACCATTTATAAACATGTGACTGCGGGCGGAAGTAACAAAGATACAAAACATAAAAACTGGATAAGAAAACACGCAACAACATCCGAATCATGCATCTAACAAACTAAAATTAAGTCGTAAAGTTTCAGTTACGTAAAGACAACTACATAGAGCATAACATTTTTGTGAGCAACCTCTGTTTTTTCCCTTACCTGACCAAAGCAGAAAACCGGAACTAGAGGTGCCCCTTGTTCCATAGCTACGCGTACAAACCCTCTTCTCGGTGAAAGGAAAACGTTCTGCAATGAATAGACACAGAATGTTGCAGGACGAAAACATGTAACTTTTTACTAAGTAATCCAAATCCTTTAGAACAAAACACACAAACCTCAACACCATGTTGCATATGAAATGTCTCTTGTACACCACCAGGTACAAGGATACAACTATAACCAGAACTCAATAGTGAAGTGAAATTCTTCCTAGAAGCAGGAGTGAGACCTAACCATGTCCATATATGCCTTAGAAACGGTGTGTAGAAGACCTAAACAACAATGCAAAACAATGACTATTGAGGACAAGACACAGAAGAAGGATTTTAAACTAACAAAGGAAGCAGAAACTCACAGCAGTGCTTGCAAGAACTTTGATGTTAGGAAGAGGCATAAACCCAGTAAGATCAGCAAGTGCAACAACTCCAATAGGCCACACAGAATGTGGTTCATAACCAAAAACTGTAGAATCAAGACGTTTATCACAAAACCCATTTCAAAAAGCTTGAAACTTTGGAGTTAAAATGAAGATTTATGACAAACCGTATGAACGATTAGGATGAAAAGATTCGTAATCTTCGACGTAAAGAGTGACTGGGAAATAACTACAAGCGTGTTTACATATGTATCTGCAACACAAAAACAGAGCAGCAGAAGAAGAAGATGAAGTTGATAAACATAAACGATTGAAGACTGAAGAATGTAAAGGAAGAGAGAAGAGAAGTGTTACCTAGCGAGCATACGACCGTATTTGCTATGATCATTGATTGGGATGAAGATTAACAAAGCGAGAAGACCCAAGACCCTAAGAAAAAACAGAGGATCTCCAAAGAGTTTAGTTTTCAACCTTTGAGAAATGTGAAAAAAACAGAGAGAGAGAGAGTGTGTTTGTGTGTGTACATACAAGAGAGAGAGAGAAGGAGGAAGGAAGATGAAGGAAGAGAGAACAAGAGCGACGTTCAAGTGAACAGAGCCAAGCCAGATGGTGATGGCGATAACAGAGTGAAAGAGGTTCGAAGAGAACCGTTCCTCAGCTCGAAACTCTCTGAATCCGACCATCTTCGTCAGCTCCGGCTGATTCTTTGGTTTGTCCGCCGCACACAGACCAACGACGACGGAGAGTAGTAGATCCTCCTAGAGTTCTCTCTTTCTCTCTTTCTCTCTGAAATCGTCAAGAGCCCAAAAAGAACCAATCTTTAAAGAGCCCACAAGAAAGAAAAAAAGAAACCATTTTGTTTTCATTACAAACGCAATAATTAGCGTTTTTGAAACGTTTTGAGCCAAATCTAACATTCGTTTCATATGCTCTAACAACTTTTAGCAACTCCATGATGTGAAGATATATCTTTCCTTCTTTTCTGTTACAACTTCCTTACCAAACACAATGGAAGAAGAAAGCAATGTCTTTCCACAACAAGTTTGCATCTGCACAAACGTTTTAAGCTTTCTTGTTGATTGGTTGACAAAAAAAAAGCTTTCTTGTTGATCAATACAAGAGAGGATAATGGAAGCTAGCTTCATGTGGACTAAACCCAAGATTGTCTTTTGTAAGAGTTATCAAAATGCAGAAGTAATATATTCAAAAGTAAATATGTGAAGGAAAACAACAATCACTTTTGCAGAAAGTAGAAAGGAGTTTTCTTTTAACGAAACCCATCTCTTTTATCTTGTTCTTCAGCTTCTTTGTTAGCAGCTTGAACTGATTTAAACCATAGGAATATCTACAGACAAAACCCACTTCTTCACTTAGTGAAATAACAACAAAGATCATGGAACAAAAGAGAGAAGAAGGAACTCACAGAAGTTGGGATTCCAGTAATAGCAAAGAAACCAAGAACAGGAGTGTAAAAGATGTTGTCAGAATCCAAGACACCAAACACTGGATTCTTACTTGAGTACTCAAAGACAGAACCAATCTACATTTTGTCACCAACAAAGATGCATAAAGATTACATCTTTGATATGAATCAGTAACTTAAAGACAGCAAGAGAGAGGAAACATACAGCAGCAATGGCAGTAATCGCAGAGGCAAGCAGATAAACATAAAAAGGAACTTCAAAGCTTTCTTGAGATGTAGAAGAACGATCTTCGTCTCTAGCCCAAGGAGGTGGCTCATCGGAGTCAGGATTTGCCCAAGATGGTTGACTTTCTTTAGATTTTCTTGATCCTTCAGTCGCAGCCGTCACGACCAATCTCCTCCTCACTGTCCTACTACTACTACCTTCGCAGTGAAGCGAGTGACCCATTAGGTTCTTCCTCTTCACGGCATCACCATGTCTCAGACAACGAAAAGTGGTCGGAAGGGAAGCTAGAGACGCAGCCATTGACGCATAGAGAAGGAAGAAGAAAGCTCTAGACTTTGGTCTAAAACAGAATCTCAAAGCGGTGAAAATGATTCTCAGCCACACATTGAATACTATCTATGTTATCTATATCCACCATCGTGATGTGGAAGAAGGACACGTGTTACCACAAGAAACATGTTAACTATTTAGGTTTTGGGTTTGTACAAAGTAAGAATCAAGGATCAACTAAACCTTCCATTACAACGAGTTTATCCAAAAGCTCAAGTTTCTCATCTTCAAGTGCTCTAACTTCATCTTCAGCTTCTTTTAATTCTCTCTCCAATGCGAAGCTATCTTCCTCTAACAGCAAGTACTTTCTCCTCAAAGCTCTGTACTCTTTTCCAGAAGACGAATCTGAGTTAATCATCATCTCTTGTTGATGATTCGAGATTGCATAAACTTGATCCGATTTGGTTCTCGTTGAAGCTTTCTTCCCAATTCGTGGTGGTAATTGATGGGTCAAGCTCTGTTTTGGAGTAGGAATCTTCTTTCTCTTTGATTCAGACGACGGAGGAGGAATCTTTGGATTTTCCATCTCTACGCCCAGATCAAAAAAAGGACAAATCTTTGAAGCTTTCACAAAAAAATTTCAAAGACAATACACAGAGAAGCAGACAATAGACGATAAAGTCTGATCAAAATTGAGACCTCAGTGTAGTAAATTAATGGAGTTTACCTGTGTAAAATCGGCTTCTAGGGTTTCGCACGAGCTCCTCGAAAGAGAAATATTGGGGAAAGAAATGGATGATTGGGATTATGAAGTTGCGGGAAGAAGATTGAGTTGGTTTGTTTTTTTTTATGACTTTAAACCGAAACTTATTCGTTTAAAACCCAAAACCGAACCGGTTTAAACCATAAGTCGGGTAAGAGGAGTTTTAATGGGCCTTTCTGGCTAACTAAACGGCCCATTGTTTACCATGTGGGAGAAACTAAAGACGTCACGTGTTTTGCGCGTGATAGACTAATGCAGGGGTTAAATTGTAATTAGCCATTAGTTTGTTTAATTAACATTTGGGGTGGAGGTATTAAGGAGGGTTGACCAAAATATCCGTAATATTTGCTTCGAACCGTTATCCGTGCTGATTCGATCCGTCAAATTCGGATATTCGTAAATTTTTGAAGCAAAGCAAATGCTAAAAATCAATGTCCGTTAAAAACGACGTAAATCACAACTAAAAGTTTGAAATGCGGATATCCGTTCCGCTCCGACATATATAAATACATACATAAATTTGGACAATTATTATCTCTATTTATAAAAAAAATACATTTCATTCATCAAATTATGTATAAAATATTAAATTAAGAAAGAAAAGTATAAAAAATAATAACAGCTGGAACATTTTTGTTTAACTTTATTATTTAAATATTTTTAAGTAGTTTAAAATATATGGAGCAGATAAATTTATTTATTTTCTGCATAAATTTTTTTTGTAAACCAAAAAACTACAGTTATATTTCAATTTTATTTGTATTTGACAAAATCGACCGGATATCCGCAAATATCCACAAATACTTGTGAATTTTTCGGATATTCTGATATCCGTATTTTTCTGGAGCAAATCAAATCATAAAATTAAATATCTGTAAAAACGAAGAAAATCACAAATACCTAAATTTTGGGTGATATTCGCTCCGCGTCCACCCCTGGTATTAAGAGAAGATGAACTATACATTGTTTGTAATTTAATAATAGGGAAAAATGCCTAAAAAATCTTCAACTTTCAATTTTTGGCCATTTAAAGCCTCAACTTACACTTAAGCCATTTTAAACCTTAACTTTTCAAAAATTACCATTTAAATCTCAAACTTTCGTTAACCAAGCCAAAAAAAAGACCCAACGAAAGTCAACCGTTAAATCTATTATAACTTGACGTCGTTATGAAACTAAGCTTATAACGTACGACAACAAGATTCGAACCCCTACCTCACACACACTACACACATACATTACCAACTTAGCCAGTTAACATTCCCGTACATTTTTTACGCACACATCTATATATCTATATAGTTTCGTTATTATATAAATTAGTTTAAAAATTTAATAAATGAGTTTGTTTAATAAATTAGTTTGATCAATAAAATAATTTATTAATTAACTAAATAAAATAGTTTTGAAATTAAGTAATAAATTTTAATATATTAATTATTTTTATATTTAATATCCAAATATATAGAAAACAACCGAAAAATAATAAACAAACTATCCAAAAGTACCGAAAATACATTAAAAAATCCAAAAATAGTAGCAAATACCAAAAATATTAGGAAAGCTTACCAATTTTTCATCAAAATATTCGAACCAAAACGATTTTCATGTTAATTGCAAATATTTGGACATGCATTGTTTAAATTAGTTTTGAAATAGCTTAATCATTAAAACCATTAAAATTACTGAATTTCAAAACTATTTTATTTAATTAATTAATAAATTAATTTATTGATCAATTTATTAAACAAGCTAATTTATTAAATTATTAAACTAATTTGTATAATAACCAAACTAATTTTTGGGTTCGTATATAGTCCAATTTCAATTTTTGTAAAATTACTGAATTTTAAAATTAATTTATAAATTTAATTAATTAATAAATTATTTTATTGATCAAACTAATTTATTAAACAAACTCATTTATTAAATTTTTTAACTAATTTATATAATAACGAAACTATATAGATGTGTGCGTTAAGAATTTATGAGAATGTTAACTGGCTAAGTTGGTAATGTATGTGTGCAAAGTGTGTGAGGTAAGGGGTTTGAGTCTTGTTGTCGTACGTTATAAATTTTATTTTCGATGAGTGTTTTCGATTTAACGGAAGTTATAATATATTTAACGGTTGACTTTTGTTGGGTCTTTTTTGGCTTAGTGAAAGTTAGGGCTTTAAATGGCCAAAAATTGAAAGTTTGAGACTTTTTAGGCATTTTCCCTTTAATAATATTATAATATTATGTATTTGCCAAAACAAATTGTATAAGTATGTATGAATTGTAAATGATGGTTAAAAAAGAGTGTGAAAAATCTTAAGGGAAATTATCACATCGGTTGGCACATCAACTAGAACTGAAAAACCGAAACGAAAAACAAAACGAAATCAAAATTTTAAAATATTTTGTTACTACTTTTAGAAGACGGAAATATCCAAAACTGAATCGATCGAACTGAAATATTTTAAATATTCAAAAATAACAAAAAAAATACTTAAAAATATTTGAAAATAACTGAAAATACCCCTCAAAGATATCCGAATTGTTATCTAATTCAATCTCAATTGAATCGATATATAGTTACCGATATTCAAAAACCAAAAAAACCGAACCGAACACCAAATGGCCAAGCCTAATCATATCAACTAGTAACTTCATTTTTTAACATACAAATTGTATCGATTACTAGAGTCTGGAAAATCATTTCATTGTGGATTTGGATTTCTAATTAGATATGGAATCATATCATTAATAGATAATTGTTGAAGTTACATGCATCTATATTTAGCAAGACAATAGTGAAGATGACACTTCCTATTTACAGAAGTTATATAAAGAGCAAGTAGTGATCTTCGCTCACAGAAGAAGCGATCAAAGGAAGAGTTTTTTGTTGTCTAACTTCCTCCTTTTATTTCTCCTCTTTGAACGAACCAAACTTTCTCAAATTCTCATTGCTTCTTCTTCTTTCTTTTGTTTCTATTTGTAAACTGTGATAACTAATCAGAGCAACAAACTTTTTGTTTAGTTCTTAGTTTGTGAAAAGAAAGAATGATCTTAGGACATTAAAGTAACAACTTGTTAGAAAGGAAGAATCATACATATGATGTTTTGTTCACTTTAATCGTGTGGGAAGTAAAAACCGCGAAAAGATGAGGAGTGTTGTGCTTGTTGCTTTAGCTGCTGCAATAGGAAACATGTTGCAGGGCTGGGACAATGCCACCATTGCAGGTCTCTCTCTCTCTCTCTCTTTCTTCTCTGTTGTTTCTTTCTCTTTGATGATGATGATGATGATGATGATGATGCAATTGTTGGTGGCAGGAGCTGTGATATACATAAAGAAAGAGTTTCATTTAGAGAAAGAACCAAAGATGGAAGGACTTATAGTAGCAATGTCTCTCATTGGAGCTACTTTGATAACAACTTTCTCTGGTCCTGTCTCTGACAAAGTAGGAAGGCGTTCGATGCTTGTGCTCTCTTCTCTTCTCTATTTTCTTAGTAGCCTTGTGATGTTTTGGTCACCCAATGTCTATGTTCTCCTTTTCGCGAGGCTTCTTGATGGGTTTGGGATCGGTCTCGCTGTCACTCTTGTCCCTGTTTACATCTCTGAGACTGCTCCTTCTGAGATTAGAGGTTTACTCAACACTTTCCCGCAGTTCTGTGGTTCTGGTGGGATGTTTTTGTCGTATTGTGTTGTGTTCGGTATGTCGCTTCAAGAATCCCCTAGCTGGAGGCTGATGCTAGGACTTTTGTCTATCCCTTCTATTCTCTACTTTGCGCTCGCGGCTTTCTTCTTGCCTGAATCTCCGAGGTGGCTTGTTAGTAAAGGCCGGATGGATGAAGCTAGAAAGGTGCTGCAAAGACTCCGTGGCCGAGAGGATGTTTCAGGCGAGCTTGCTCTTCTGGTTGAAGGGCTTGGGGTGGGAAAAGACACATCTATAGAAGAATATGTGATTGGACCGGACAATGAGGAAGGCGAAAGCGGAAATGAACTTCCGAGGAAAGATCAGATAAAACTATATGGTCCAGAGGATGGACAATCATGGATGGCTAAGCCAGTGAAAGGGCAAAGCTCTCTGGCATTAGCGTCCCGACAAGGAAGCATGTTACAACGCGGATCATCCCTTGTTGATCCGGTTGTTACTCTCTTTGGTAGCATTCATGAGAAACTTCCTTCCGAGAACATGAACGCATCATCGCGGAGCATGATCTTCCCCAATATGGGAAGTATTCTGGGACTAGTGGGAAGGCAAGATTCGCAGTGGGATCCAGAGAGGAATGACGAAGACAGTTCTGACCAAGACGAAAACTTGAACAGTCCTCTGCTTTCACCGCAGAACACTGAGCCGGATGAATACAACCAGCGGACTACTGGGACAATGCACAGGAGACAGAGCAGCTTGTTTATGGCGAATGTGGGCGAGACAGCAACAGCTACTAGCATAGGCGGTGGATGGCAGTTAGCATGGAAATACAACGATAAGGTTGGTGCAGATGGTAAAAGAGTCAATGGAGGGTTGCAGAGAATGTACATTCATGAGGAGACTGCCAACAACAACAACAACGCCAACAACAACGTTGGTTTTTCGCGGCGTGGATCGCTTACTTCCTTCCATCCAGAAGCTGATGGTACTTATCAGGAGAGTGGATACATTCAAGCTGCTGCACTTGTGAGCCAAGCTTCGATGATTCCTGGAATCAAAGGCGAGACTGCGATGTTACCGAAGGAGGTTAAGGCAGGTCCAGGCTGGAGAGAGCTAAAGGAACCAGGTGTGAAGAGAGCGTTGATGGTTGGAGTTGGACTTCAGATACTGCAACAAGTAATGTTTACTTTATACTGTTTAGTCTCTTAAACGTAAAAACGTTTAAACCGATTAAGAAGGGAAGAATGTTTGCAGTTTGCAGGAATAAATGGAGTTATGTACTATACACCTCAAATACTGGAAGAAGCAGGCGTGTCGGGCCTATTGAAAAACCTCGGAATAAGCGCAGAGTCTGCATCACTCCTCATTAGCTCCTTAACCACACTCTTGATGCTTCCTTGCATTCTTGTTTCCATGAGGTTAATGGATGTATCCGGGAGAAGGCGAGTTCTCTCTTCCTTTCGCTTCTCTTTCTTTTAGCTGAATGGTAAGAAAATGTGACAGTACCAAAGCGTGATTGCAGGTCCCTGATGCTTTCCACAATCCCGATTCTAATACTGTCGCTGATAACGCTGGTGATAGGGAGCTTGGTGAAGCTTGGAGGCTCGGCAAACGCTTTGATATCAACCGTTAGCGTCATGGTGTATCTAAGCTGTTTTGTGATGGGTTTTGGTGCAATCCCAAACATCCTCTGCTCAGAGATTTTCCCTACCTCAGTGCGCGGTCTCTGCATCACAATCTGTGCCCTCACTTTCTGGATTGGTGACATAATCGTCACTTATACGCTCCCTGTCATGCTGAAATCCCTTGGCCTTGCGGGAGTCTTTGGCATTTACGCATTTGTTTGCGTTGTCGCGTGGATTTTCGTGTACCTTAAAGTACCGGAGACAAAAGGAATGCCTCTTGAAGTTATCTCTGAGTTCTTCTCTGTTGGCGCAAAACAGCAAGACGTTGCAGCTTCGTTTCTTTCTGATCGCTAACTTTCTTTTCTCTGTTGCCTTTTTTTTCCAACTTTTCCTGCTGAATTTTGAACGCGTTAATAATAACAAATCCATACCATAATAGCTTGAGCTTTCTGTAATGCTTTCCACAGGCTGCATAGAAGGCTTTCTTGGATTCTTGATTCTGTAGTTTTGTAAACGTGAGATGAGAAGCAGAGTTTTTATTCTTCTGTTGTACATCTTCAGAGATATTAATCATTATATACGGAAACAGAAGAATAGGGGTTAGTACATACTAGAGCCATAATGTGAAAGATAACAACTACTCTTGAGAAGCAGAGTTTTGTAACCAGGGTGGTTTGGTCTTGGTCCTCTTGGAAGCCGGATTATCATCACAACACAAGATAAAAAGAGTTTTGAATGCGCATGGGATCATAAACAATGCATAAAAGAGTTTTAAGGGCATAAATCATGTTTAGGTTCTTAGCTAATTTTAAATTAATAAAAAAATGCTAAGAATCTCTAATGGGTTATAAGCATTTTTTTTGCAATCTAACTAATTAAAAAGGCTTAATATTGCTCTGTCAATATACCCATGTAAGCCATTAGAGTAAAACTCTCTCTTTCTGCCACATCAGATTTCAACTTCCTGCCTTTTGATGCTCCAACGTTGTGCCGTTTTGATGTCTCGCGATCTTCCAACAAAAAAACTACAAGGTTTCTCCTCCTATCCTGGGCCATGAGGCCCACCAGATGTCTTCGGTCTGAACCAGACGAGAGTGTCTTCTTCCCAACCTTCACCACCGACGCTCTCAGTCCTCTAAAAACAAACCCTAAGCCGTTTCACCCACTTCCTCCACCGCTTTCAATTCACCACCCTCCCAACTCTTCCTCCGTAACGCTCCCTCTCTTAATTACTTGATTGCGCATTTACTGAGCCGCTTCCCCACGTCCTCATCCCCGAACCGTGAGATCACCGACCCACCATATATAATCCAACCTCTGCCCACAGCCAAACGTTCACTTTTTATACCACTTCCCCTCTGAGAACTCTCCTTCCCAACACATCCATGGATCACCTCCCCCCAAATCTGAACCCTAACCATCTTAGAGACCATCAATAACCTCTTCTGCGATGAAGGGTCGCACCCACGATGTAGTTTATGAACTTTGTATACTTGCCTTCTTATTATTTGGCAGAGTCAAGGACTTTGGTATGTACGGTGAATGGATCAAAGCGACCACGAACCCGAGCAGAGCAGCAACAACAACAACAACGGAAGAGAGAAAGCAGAGAAATTCTCTCTCTTTGTGTGTGTGTGTTTTCTTGATTCAGAAAAGCTTTTGGCTTTGGTTTTGGAATATATTGGTTTTCTTAATGTTCAATCTTGAAGTAATTAGTCTGTTGAATTGAACCTTGAGTTGTTGTTGGCTGATTTAGTCACACTTTCTTTGTTTTTGTAATATTTATATACCAAGATTTGTGAAATATTATCCGCCAAGCGAACCGAATGCGAAGAGCAAATTGCTTAAGTACTAATTAAACTCCTCTTTTTACCTCTTGTTGTGTAAAAACTAAGCTTTTGTGTGAACTATTCATAATGATTAACTTTTATTTTTGAGACTTTTTTGATTTTGAGAACACTAACCAAAAGTTATAAATTGTTGTAATGCTTAACTATCTTCCATACTATGAAGAATCTGCTAATAGGTTGATAAGGCAGGTCATTTACAAAGGATAGTTTGCTAGATCTACATAGCTGCAGAGTATGTATGTTTAGTGATTGTATATATGGAGCCAAAGATATCAAACAATGTTGTAAAGTGTGTAACATTTGTTGTGTTGTTGTCAATGCTTATGTATTCTCTACATCTTAATGCACTTGGATATGTTGCTCAGACATTTGGGTCGATGAGCTGTATTCTCATGATAACATTTATATCTTGCTAAATTCATTTCAAACTGAGTTTCTATATTTTTTTGCATGTTTTACGGTGGCAAGTAAATTTACTCAGTCA
>OVAN01007427.1:0-19696 GCA_900406275.1 Anastatica hierochuntica | reverse complement strand
CTCGAATGAAAACCGTAATAAAAATCGACAAAATACGAATACATCACCAAGAAAAACAAATTAGATGCTTTGCCCATAAGTAAAGAACGCACATGAAAGCTTAATTAAATGTTAATGAGATTGGTTGAGGAAGTGACCTGTGGATGCCTAGCCTAGATTCCTAAAGATTGTTTTGTGATGAATATGGCGAATTACGATGAGTCTTTGTTGATCCATGCACTATTTTACTTCTCATTAGGACATTGAGCATAAGGCATTTCTTTCTATTGCGGCTTTGTGTTCCCACTTTCAAACTTCTCTTCAGGGATTGTCCTTATTTGTTTGCTTGAGGACAAGCAAAGGACAGGTCCGGGGGATTTGATGTGTTCATAATTTAACGCATATTTAGCATCATTTAGTATGTGTTTTAGTTGCATTTAGGTTGTATATAATGCATTTAGGTGTTAGAATTCATAAAGTTTCTAAGTTGAGTCTAGTTTAGGATTTTGTCTTTGCATTGCATTCTTTTGCATTTTGAAGGAACAACCTTAGGATGAGCAACTTGAGAGCTTGGGATGATGGATTCTTGATGCTTAAACGGTGAAGAAAAAAAGAGAATCAAGATCCAAGTGGAAGTAGAGAAGAGAGTATATGCAAATAATACGTCATTCTGACTGCAATTGAAAGAACAAGAAGAAGAAGCTGTCAAGGAGACCTGGCATCGACTTGGGTCGATGCTGGCCAACCTTGGGTTGATGTTGGCTTCCCTTGACAGTCTTGCTGCCCAACGTGACCCAGCATCGACCCAGGGGTCGATGCCAGCTTCCCTTGGGTCGATGCCAGGACACTTTAACGTGTTTTAGGGCTTCTAGGGCACCCTCTCACCCCCCCCTTTTAGTATAAATACATCCTCTTAGCCACCAAGAACATTTGTGCTTCCTAATCTTGTGTTTTTGTGTGTTTTTCATGTGTTCAAGATTGATTTAAAGATTTGTAAACACTTTGTGCTTAAATCTCTTTAAATCATTCATGTGTTCTCCTCTCTTTAGATCCATTGTTCTTCCTTGTTCTTCATCAAGTTTCTCGTATTTTTCAAGATTATTTCTTTCTCACAAAGTTAGGATTTTTCTTGTATCTCTTTGTGTTTGTTTGCATTCAATCATCTCTTCTCATCTCTTCTCACTTTCTTCTCACTTCAAGCATGAATTTTCAAGAAGCTTGTGACATTTCTTGGTTTTCCAAGGGCCTTAGTGAGTAGAACACATTAGATCTTGGATTGGTAGATTAGAGAGTGATTATGTGGTTAGATAATGATGTCTAAGGATAGAATGAACATAGATCTCTATGGTTTAGGTGTTCTTAATGCTAGATCTAGGAAAAAAAACTTGATCTTGACATGTATGCATTTCACGCCCAAAAGGTGTTCGATAAAATGTCTAGGAGAACCTAAAGCATGCCAAACTTAGCTTAACCAACGTGAGTTGATTGTTAGGGAGTTTAGTGACTATATGGACTTGTTCTTAATTATTCCTAATTGATTTTTGATTTGCAACAAACGAGAGTTGAGTGAATGTAATCAATATGGAAATAGTCTATTGTCATGAGAGTGGATTAGGCTAGTCATGATTCCTTGGTTGTGAAACAAGTTGTTTTGATTGACTCCTTTCCTTTTAGTTAGCCACTTGATTACCTCTTCTCAATTTCCAATCCAAGTTCCACTTCTCCATCGTTTTAAGTCTTGTTTAGTGTGTTTAGGTTATGTTACTTATTCTTTATTATCTTTGTGCTGCCACTTTTCTCTCTTCTTATTTGCTTAGCTTAGGAGATATTGCGTATTGTTAATGCTTGAGTCTCTAGTTCTCGTGGGTTTGACCCTTAAATACTACAACCGACATAGCCGTATACTTGCGGTTAGTGGGGATTGTTAGTGATTAAGGCTTCTAAATTTAAAACTTCAAATTGAGTTAATCACTAGCGAAATCTAGCCTCGTCAAATACCCATGTGGTTGATGCTCCCTTGAGGTGGATGGCTCATAAGCTCCATGGTAGCTAGGAGGTTTGAAGCTACTTCTATTTCTTGTTCTTCCAACATGAGCTTCAACACTGAATTCATGTAGGAAGACATGTCCTTTCTTCTTTCTGATGTACCTTGCAAAAAGAACAAACACTTGGAAGAAATTTAATATCCAAACAAAATAAAGCAAAACATAAAAAGAAATCTTAGTCTAAGGAAAAATTGAAATTCTAATGAGAATTTACTTAGTTCCCCGGCAACAGCGCCAAAAACTTGATGAGGCTAGGTTTCACTAGTGATTAACTTAACTTCAAGTTTAAAATTTATAAACCTTAAACACTAACAATCCTCACTAAGCCGCAAGTGCAACACAACTTAAACACACTAAACTCCCTAGCAATCAACTCCTGTTGGCTAAGCTAAGTTTAGCATACTTTAGGCACTCCTAGACATTTCATCAAACACCTCTCGGGCGTGAAATTTATACATATCAAGATCTAGGTTTTATCCTAGATCTAGCATTAAGAACACCTAAACCATAGAGATCTGATTCCTATCTATCCTTAGACATTATTTTCTAACCACCTAATCTACCAATCGAAGATCCAATGTGTTCTACTCAATAAGGCCTATGGAAAACCAAGAAGTGTTACAAACTTCTTGAAAGTCTATGCTTGAAGTGAGAAGAAGGGGAGAAGAGATGAGAAAAGATGATTGGATACAAACAAACACAAACAAAACCAAAAAAAATCCAATCTTTGTAAGATATGAAGAAACTTGGAAAATGAAGACACTTTGATGAAGAACAAGGAAGAACAAATGAAGAACAATGATCAAAGATAGACAAGATGCATAAATAAATAAGAGAGATCCAACATATAAGACGTGTTTACAAACTTAGAAGACACTTAGAGAGATCTAAAAACAAAAGCTTAGGTAGCATAAGTGTTTTTGGAGGCTAAGTGATGGTATTTATAGGAAATGGGGAGGAGAAGGGTGTCCTAAAGTTAAAAACTGTCAAATGCATGCCACTATCAACCTAATGCATGTGGCCATCGACCTGTCTGGTCGATAGTGGCATGCATTGGAAGGAAACGGTCTAACGCATGCAGCTATCGACCTAATGCATGCCACTCTCGAGCTGCATGGTTAATAGCCACCTGCATAAGTAGTCTTTTGCTTCTTCTTTGCTCCTTTGATGGCTCATTTGCATCCCTCTTGGTTCCATTGATTCTCCTTCATTTTTCCTTGACTAATGCATGTTCTTCACCTCATTTGCATCAAGAATCAAGTTCCAAAGTTCTCTCTTTCTTGTCAAGATCCATTCCCTACACAATGCAAAGAAATGCATGCAAAATGCAAATAATCCTAAACTAGACTCAACTATGAAACTATATGAATTCTAACACTTAAATGCATTATATACAACCTAAATTCAACTAAAATACATACTAAATTATGCTAAATATGCGTTAAGTTATCTACACATCAGTAGGCGTGATCTTCTTTCCACTTGATATGCGCCCAAGCTTTGGATAGAACGTCTTCCTTGGTGTGACAAGGGTACTTGGTGAGTTCTTTGTAAAGATCACCATACACTACAAAAAAAAACAGGTAAATTGCGAGGGAATATTTCCTAGCAATTTCCTCGCCTATCACTGTTTGAGAAAATAAACCAGTCGTGATCGTTAGTCGCAAAACTATTTTCCTCGCAATTTCTTCGCAAAATTGCGAGAAAAATAGGTAATAGTAGATTCCTCGAAAATTTGCGAGGAATCTTCGAGGAATCTTCGAGGAACATATTTGCGAGGAATTTGCGATAATATATAGAATCGTAAAATTTTACGATGAAATTGCGATGAATCCTCGCAATCATCACCAAAACTTTGCAAGAGAAGTGCGGGGAATCGTCTCAATTTCATCGCAAAATATTTGCGAGTATATTTCGAGGATTTGCGAGACACTTCTCGTAATTTTCTCGCAAAATATGTTTTTTTTTTTAAAAAATTATTTAAATCGAAAAAAATAATAAATATAAAATATAATAAAATAAAAATATTAGAAATGAAATTAAAATTATAATTAAAATTAATAATATGAAATGTTAGTATAATTAATATTAAAAATCTGAAATTAAAACAATAAAAGTTTTGAATATTTTACAAATCTAAAATACTAGAAAACTTAAAATCCAGTTGTTGTCCGGCTGCTGGTTTTGTTGTTGTTGTCGTTGCTGAGTTGGTCCGTCCCGCAAAATCCGAGCGTACTCGGCAAACTTCGGATAGTTTTTCTCCATCCATTCAAAGAGTGGGGCATGAGTTTGAGTCCGATCTTGGTATTCGGCCATCTCTAACCGAACCGCGTTGACCTCCTCGCGAACCGCGGTAACCTTCTCGCGAGCCGCGGTAACCTCCTCGCGAGTCGCCACGAGCTCAACCTCAGCCTTCTAAAGCTTCTCCTCTAGATCTCTCGAGCTGGCTCGGGAAGGCTGAACATCGGTGGCTACTTAAGACGCCTCGGACTGCAGAGACCTAACTCCAAAAAACCGTTCTTTCAACCGGGGAGCAACGTACAATATAAAACAAGAAATTAAAGATTAATAAATATTAAAAAAAAATTTAAATGAAACAAATAATTTAGTAAAACTAATTAATTACTAACCTCTGCAAAAATCTTGTTCTTCTCGAATTGCGAAAGACCGCAAGACTGGACCGAGCTATTCAGGTTCTCCATGGAAAGCTGGATCTCGGCCTCATCGATCCGCTGGTGGACCTCGACGCAGAGATGCTCGGATTTCACGTCGATGAACGTTCCGTCAGACCTCTTCTTCGTATCTTCTAGCATATCTAGAAGATCGAGAACGTCGTAGTCTGCGCCCTTAGCCTTATTTACAAATTAAAATTTTAATTTTTTTTATTAAACAAATAAAAGAACTTTAAACATTTATTTATTGAATTAAACTATTTTGAAAATTTTACTTACAATTTTCCAGGCCTTAGCCATAAAAGAATCACGCCCGTGATTGTGTGTAGCCTTAGCTCTCTGTGTCTCGGGGTTCCTCCGAGCCGAGATACACTGCTCACTCCTAACCGTGTGGGTCCCTCCCTGCCAATGTGCGACTAGCTGGGCCCACACGTCCTCGTCCATCCACTCCTGCTTGGAGTTCTCCGGATTGGCCCTCCACTTCTTTTTCCATCGTCCGACCTGGTCCAGGAGGCGAGCTTTGAGTTTTGTCTCAAACTCATCCCGGACCCGCTCGTCGGACATCTGCTCCCAGTTGTACGTTTGCTGAGGAAACAAAATTTAATTTTTAAACTTGTAATAATTAAAAGTTTTATTTGAGGAAAAAAATGATGATGACATACGACAAATATCTCGAACCAGCCATCGAAGACTGCTCGAGGAGTCTTCGAGAAGCTCGTGTACAAGCCCGAATAGTGGTGCAAACGGGCCGAAATACCTTCATGTCTTCGTCAAACCACAGTGTCCTCGCCGGTCGCTCGGGGTGAAGGATGGGCAAATATGCCCGAACGGGACTACGCAAAGATCCTGCAGGGTCATCCTCGGTGGGCGTGACGCCGAGGCCTTCGCGGACGGAGCAGCAGGGGGTGCTCCGTGCTGCTCCGGGAAGATTTCCAAAATACCGCCGGAACTAGAAGCGCCAAGTGCAGACCTAGCAGAGTTGTGGTAGATAGGCCTCGTATGATCTGAGGGGGTCCATCTACAGAATTACATAAATTTTAAAAATCAGTTTAATATTTATTGAAATTAGTTATTATAATTTTATTTTATTATTAATTTATAATATATAATAATAACATTCTAAATTTAATAATATTAATTAAAAATATTTATTATTTCATTTTTTGAATTTTCTATTAATGTATAAGAATTATTAATAAATTTATAGTTTTATATTAATTACAATAATTTATTATTTAACTCATCATTATAATAATATTTTAATATTTCGAGTTTACTATTACTTAAAATTAATTAAACTTAAATTTCATAACCTGCTTACTTTTTTAAATCAATTATTAAAATATTTCTAAACCACCTAATCGTTTTCTATTTTCAAGATCTAAATATCCTAAAACCTAAAATGGATACTAATATTAAATTTAATTGAAAAACTTACATTGTTTAAAGTCCAAAGGATTGGATATGGAGAGAGAGGGGTTAAGGGTGAGTTTTGTATTTTAGAAAGAGTTTTAGAGAGATTTTAAAGAGATGGTGGATTGTGAATGAATGAGAAGGAAGAGGGGTGGCCTCATATATATAGGATTTTGCTTCCTCGCAATTCTCTCGCAATTCCATCGCAAATTTTAGGGTTCCTGCTTTGTTTTTCTTTGGCGCCCAAAATTGCGAGGAATCCTCGCGAATTCCTCCCAAAATTTGGGAAATTTTTTAGGAACCACTCAAAATTTATGACAAACCGCCCAATATTGCGAGGAAATTGCGAGGATTCCTCAAAAATTTCTAGCAAAATTTGCGAGGATTCCTCGCAAAATTTTAAAAAAATTAAAATCATTTACTACTTGTTTAAGATTTACAGTTTAATAGTGTGTGGAAGTCCAATTGTGTCAAATATTGTTGTCTAAATCATTGAATATCTTTAATTTAAATAACAAATAATTTCATCACTTGTTTAAAGAAATTATTTTGGTTTGTATGCATTATAAGGTAAAGTCTCATTTTCGTATAACATCGTCGATGCATAATTTTTATTTAATGCATTTATGCTTGTTATGTTACTTGTGACAGGAAATTTTAGCTAAAACCGTGATTCTAATTAGTTTTTATGATTTAGGGTTTAGGGTTTAGATTTGAATTTTCCTCGCAAATATAGGTTAAATATTAGATTTAACATCCTTCTTATAGAGTCCAAGTTACTTATATAAGCCTTATGAGAAGTTGATTTTTCAAATTCTTGTTCATATAAGTCATTTTCATCTTCAAAGACAATGCATTTAGTCACATTAATGAACAGACATTTAATTTTGCGTAAACACGTCGAATTGTCATTTATTAATTATACAAACATAATACATAACATCAATCATCATCAAATTCAAAATGATCAGATACATAAATGGAGTCGTTTTCATCTTCTGATTCTTCTTCTTTGTCATCATTATCCTCCTCTAATTCACGCATAGTGTCTTCGTTGTCGCTTGAATGTACATCCTCAATATCACGCGATGTTGGGTCAACATGTATGACATCCTCTGTGGATTCGATCGGAATAGTTGTGTCTTCTCCTGTCCTATCCTCTTGTATCACAATGTCGCCTTCAACTCCGATTATACAACCCCATGGACTCACATGTATCACACTAAGCCATTTCTCCCTTCGTTCTCTTAATCGTGGATATTGGACGAATTTCACTTGCTCTGCTTGCGAAGCGAGAAAAAACGGTTCAAATTTTTGATACCGTCTGTTTGCATTTACGTCTTTAACCCCCAACTTGTCCACTCGAACTCCTCGACCAACATTTGGGTCATACCAGTCGCACCTGAAAAACACACATCGAAAATTCACCACTCCGAGGTAATTGACTTGTAAAATCTTATTTATCACGCTGTAGAAGTCCGATTCCCCCGTACATAAATTTCGTAATATGCAGATGACCTACGAGAACCGTAATGATAGGTTTGAAATGTATACCCGCGGATGAAGTAGATCAGTAAAGTACTATCTGTGCAATTGGACCTTGAACGAGTTCGTGGAACCAGAGGGGGAAAGGAACATCGCTATATCCATTGTTTATCTGAAATGGGAGTGACATGTACGAATGTTGAACGTGTTTACAAATCAACTTCATAAAAATTGAAACGTTGTATACACTTAGATAGAATTGTAGGCACTTTGCGGAATCTTTGTCTTTGTATTTCTCGCACTCCGTGTCTAGTAAATTGGGATAAGACTCCCTATTTTGTGAATCAAAAAAGCTGCAATAATTAATTTGTTTTTAGTATATTTAATTAACAAAATACTTTTTATTATCCAATGTAAATAATAACATGTGTACCTCTCTAGCAGTTGCACGAACTCACAGTTTCGTAAAATATAAGTATGTGCACTGTGAGTATATGAAAAATCTTCCCACCATTCTTCCTTCAACTTCCCCGCAAGTCGTCAAATTTGACAGAAGATGTCAGGCGCATCCGGAACATTGTACGTAGGCGCCACGCCGCCATCGTCGTAACGCCAAGGTCTGTTTTTCTTTGTTTGAACTATTGGTGGGAAGTAATGTTGAGTAAAGTGAGAAGTTTCCTCAATTAAGCTTCCAGCGACGATCGATCCCTCGACTCGAGCTAGGTTTTTTGCTTTTCCTTTCAAGTATTTCATATATCGCTCAAAGGGTACATCCATCTGAAATGTACCGGACCGGCTAGAGATGCTTCGTGCGGGAGGTGAATCGAGAGATGCTCCATAACAGCGAAGAATGAAGGGGGAAATATATTTTCCATGTTACAAAGCAGAACCAAAATATTACTCTCAATCTTCGCAATCTCATCCTCAGTCAATGTCCGCGCACATAAATCGCGAGAAAATAGTCCAATTCTTGTATATGAAAAAATATTTAGAGTAGGTAATTAACATGTATTTTTATGCATATACATTAATTGAATGTAGAATGAAGCTACATTTATTACCTGCTATTGCTTCGTGCACATGTTACGGAAGTAACTCGTGTAGAGCAAAGGTAGGAATCGCTGTATAAATACATGGCAATCGAGGTTTTCATTTTGTCCCTGCTCAACGCACCTTGAGAAATTAGACACATACCCATCTGGAAACTTTATGGATGATTCTGCCCAATCAAACAGTGCTCTCTTCACTTATGCTGTTAATCGGAAGGCGGGAACTAGTAATTACCCATCTCCTGTAATATGCAACTCGCTCCTTGCACAAATATCAAACAAATCACTTCTAGACTGGACAATGTATTTCGTCTTACCTGACATATTGAGAAGTGTATGCATGATATTGTCAAAAAAGTTTTTCACAATGTGCATCACATCAAGATTGTGTCGAACCAGTTGATCTTTCTAGTATGGGAGCTCCCAGAAGATACTCTTTTATGCCAATTGTGACTTTCGAGATATCCATCAGGCATGTTCGGTCTGTTGTGCCAATTTCCACCACGCTTCACGGTTTCTTGAGCACCGTAATATTCAATATGCTCCAACAAAACATCACCAGTCATAAACATCGGGGGAGGAAGCTTCGTAACTGTTCTTCTTGAACAATTTCCTGTTCCTCCTATAAGGATGGAACATCGGTAGAAATCGACGATGACAATCAAACAAGCAAGGTTTACATCCATGCTTAAGTTGAAATGCTTCATATTGATGTGCACAGTAAGGACATGATAACCTTCCATGGGTTGTCCACCCAGATAGCATTTCGTATGCGGGAAAGTCGTTGATTGTCCACATAAGTATCACACGCATCTTAAAGTTCCTCTGTTTTAAGTGGTCAAACGTACGAACACCTGCATTCCACAAGTGTTGCAACTCATGGATCAGAGGTTGGAGAAAAATGTATACAGTTTCTTAGGGTGCTTTGGACTGGGCACTAAAATGGTCAAGAACAGAAACTCCCTCTCCATGCACATCTCGGGTGGGAGATTCTACGGCGTTAAGATGACAGGCCACAAGGAGTAGTTTCTTCCAGACATTCTGAATGGACTGAACCCATCTGTACACAAACCAAGATACACATTTCTGCACTCGTTAGTGAAATCAGGGTATACCGACTGAAATTGTTTCCATGTTTTCACATCTGATGGACGTGTAATCTCTCCCTCCCCAGATGTATGTTGTGCATGCCATCTCATGGCACCCGCTGTCTTTTCTGAAAGATATAGACGCTTGAGCCTGTCGATGATTGGCAAGTACCATATCCGCTGAAATAGAATGTGTGTACGTCCAGTTGTAGGTTGATATCTCGATTTCCCACAAAAGCGACACTCCTCCAACTTTTCATCATCTTTCCAAAATATCATGCAGTTGTCGATGCATACATCAATCATTTGGGATGGTAACCAAGACTAGAAAGTAGAAACCAATTTCTTAATTGCATAATAAGACTCAACCGAATTATTATCCGCAGGCAAATACTCTTTAATTAAATCAGCCCATGCATCCATAAAATTCTCATATAAGTTTTAATCACTTTTAATTTTCATCATCCTAGATGCCAACGGTAATTTAGACTGATCTTCTCTACCTCCATCGTAGATAGGTTGATTAGCAGCGTCTAACATATCAAGCAAAATTTTAGAATCTACGTTCGGTTCCTCATAATATGGAACATCAGCACATCTAGCATTTTCATACAATGCATATGATGTTTCCTGAAATACATCTGTAACCATATTATGAAACCTATTTTTTGTTTCATGTTGATGACGACTAGTTCCTCTATTTTGGTTCCCACGACTAGAGCTAGTACCTTCTTCAACATTACAACTTTCTCCATGGGAAACCCATAGATAGTAATTTAGGGTGAACCCTCTATTATATAAATGTTTCTTCACGTTGTCAATTGAGATATACTTCCCTTTCCCACATTTAATACAAGGGCAAAAGATTTTATCGTGGTCTTGCGCAAGGGAGTTGTTCGTCGCGTGATAGATGAACCCGCGCAAGACGTCCCGGTACTCTTTCGGAACTTCCCCGGTATCTGGATATTTATGCCTATGCATCCACCCTTGTAAAGTGAAAATTTTATGCTCTAAACCCGACATTTTTTTCTTTTTCTGTTTAGCCTATCTTTATCCTTGGATTTTTTTGTTTTGAGATGTTGTGAATGAACGGGAGAAGGTGGAGTTGTAGTTAGAGCCATTTTTGCGACGAATTTGCGGGGAAATATATCCTCACAAATAGTTGTTACTCATCTGGAAAACTTGTTCACCTAACTAAGAGTTATCCTCACAATTCCCTCGCAAATTTGCGAGAGATTTGCGAGGAAATTACAGTCACTTGTTGTTTTATCGCAAAATCGTCGCAGATTTGCGACGAAAATGCGAGACATTATTTTCGTCGCATATTTGTAACTGATTTGCGAGGAAATTGTTTTTCCAAGCATCTTCCTCGCAAATTGGTCGCAAATTTACGAGGAATTTATTTTCCTCAAAAATTGGACGCTGATTTGCGTCAAAATGGCGAGACATTATTTTTCTCGCATATTTGCGACTAATTTTCGAGGAACCTATTTTTCCAAGTAGATTCTTCGCAAATTCATCGCAAAATTTGCGAGGAAATAGTTTCCTCGCAAATATGTTTTTTTCTTGTAGTGATAATTCAGTAACCATGTCTCAAGGCGGAGATAGTTGTGGAGATGACATAGTTTCGGACAGACATCTTCTCTTTGTTGAAGCGATGGACGTACTCTTTAAGGCTTTCACCTTCGCATTGCTTAACACGGTAAAGGTCGTCAGAGGTGGGGCTTAGGGTGCAGCTTCTTTTGAATTGCTCAATAAAATGATCTGTTAATGTCGCGAAGGAGTCGATAGAGCCATTAGCTAAGTTGGAATACAATAGCAAGGTGATGTGTCAGTATTTTAGTAGGTTTTTACTAAGGTTTTCACACAAGATCTAAGGTTTTTAGTATGTATTCCGATTGTTTTGGCACGGATTTGTGTTCTTTGTTATTTTTACAGAAAATCGAGCTCGAATGTGCGAAAAGAATGCATTTTGGATGGATTTCAAGCATCGAAGGAAGTGTTCGTGCAAAGCTGGAAAATACCCAGGAATTTGGACACATATCGACTGATCCCTGTCTGGATCGATCGATCCCTGTCCTGAATTGCAGACCGTTTTACGAAGACCCAGACCGAACTTATTTCGAACCGGATTACAGCAAAAAGACCTAAGCTCATGTTTTCCTTTTCATAATGAACTTTTAGAGAGTTTTAGAGAGCTTAGAGAGAGATTTGTAACCTAGGGAGAAGAAGTCTTTTTGTTATTCAGTCGAGAAGTCTTCGGAACCCTATTTACTCTTGTTTATGCTTAATACAATTATGTCTCTCATGAATTTGATATGTGTTTTTGCTATTTCCATGAGTGAGTAGTATGTTCGTTGGGTTTAGGGATTCTAACATAGGGATTCATGAGTTGTTGATATAGAATCGCATAGGGATTCAGCTCACTATCTTGAGAAGATGCAGAAGATTGTCCATGGTTTTGATTCTAATAACCCGATTGATAGTTGTTCTTGAATCCTCCTGAACCATACTGCTTCTGTTAATAGCCACTGTTCCCGAAACCACTGCCCTGATTCTAATTCTTGTTCTTATATTCTGAGTTGGATACACTCTGATTCTGTTGGTATGGCTTGTTCTGGAATTAGTTATGTTGATTGAAACCTCTATTGCCAAAGTTTCCTTAACCTCCAATGTAATTCACGTCTGCCTGACCACCATTCAGCTCCTCAGCCATGAACTTGTGATACGTCGGTCCCAATTTCTGCTCTTGTAACACAAGTGCATCATTCTGTTCTCCAACAAAGTGTAGTCCTTGCTGATCTGTTCTCATTAGCTCATTAAGCTTTGACTGTAGATCATCAATCCTCTTCGCATCTGATGATACACTCCCTCTACAGCGATCAAAATTGGATCTTCGATTGGCTTGGCTATTCGCCAATTTATTCACCAACATGTAGGCTTCTTCTACAGTCTTGGTCATGAAACCACCATTGCTCATAGTGTCCATAGCATTCTGATATTTCTCCTCAACTCCATTGTAGAAAATGTTGAGGAGATTCCAATATGTGAAACCATGATGAGGACAGTCATTGGTGTACTCCTTGAATCGATCCCACGCTGCATGAAAACTCTCATAACCCAATTGGTGAAATCCAGCAATCTTTTTTTGGAGAGACATAGACTGCGACTTCGTAAAGAAATGCCCCAGAAAGGCTGCCTTAATCTCGTCCCAAGTTTTCAAAGAGTATGGCTCTAGACTGTTGTACCATCTCATAGCCTTGTCAATCAATGAGAAGATGAATAACCTGCATTTTAGAGCTTCAGCAAGTACCTAGTTGTGTCGAACAGTATTGCATATGCCTTCAAATTTATCCAAATGGTGCACTGGGTTATCGGATGGCAACCCATGAAACTTATTCTGCTGCACCAAGTTAATGAGACTAATCTTGATATCAAAGTCTCTTCTCTCAATAGGAGGCGGACGAATCCCAACACGATTCGCACAGAAAGCCTCTGGAGTATCATATTGCGCCAGAGTCGCCTTTTGTTGAGGTTGATTTGTGCATTGTTGCCCCGCAGCTACAACATTCTGCTGGCCGATTTGC
This sequence comes from Anastatica hierochuntica, assembly GCA_900406275.1. Lineage (NCBI taxonomy): Eukaryota > Viridiplantae > Streptophyta > Magnoliopsida > Brassicales > Brassicaceae > Anastatica > Anastatica hierochuntica. Next base: position 6,378 of record OVAN01007427.1, on the reverse strand, counting down.
TGAACACCAACATTAGCATCACCCTTAAGAGGTGAATCAGCTCCTGGAAGAACTCCAGGAAAAAAGAGGATTGTTTTGAACTTGAAGGTTATCCATGTTCTCACCCATGATGTCTGCGAACTCAAACTCCGAAATAACCTCCAGCAACTTCTCTTTCTTCTTTTGTATCTCTAGACGCCCAGGTTCTGGCTCAAATTTGAGAAGATTTTCTTTTTCTTGGCTTCTAGTATGAGGCCTATTCATGCACCTGAAAGCACAAAAATAAAGAAGAAAAAGAAAATATTAAACAAAATCAAGAAAATGCCTTAGGCACGCAATTATCTTAAGTTCTAAGACGACCTATTGGTCCCCAGCAACGGCGCCACAAAACTTGAAAGCTCTGATTTTTGCTCGAGAAAACACTAATAGCATACAGATGAGTACGTTGTAGTGGTTCGGGATCGAATCCACAGAGACCAAAGGTAGCACGTAAAACTTCAGATCAAATGCGGGCTAAAGCGAAAAGGAAAGTTTGTAGAATGATGCAATAAAATCGAAATCAAGCAAGAAAGAAGCAACTAAACGCAAGAGTTTTAAATTAATTGGAGGAAAATGTTGGGCATTGGGTGTTCTCAGAGAAATTATTTAATCAGGATTTTAGATTTGTTGTCAAGGAAACATGTAAGTGCCATCTTGAACTCAATTCACAATTTCATAGTTAACCTACTTTCGTAGCACCACCTATGTTAAAGGATCCTAGACACTAACTTCCGTTGAGTTTTGAATCCTAAACATGCATTCTAAACAAGATTGATTTGTTCACAAATTGCTTACACATCAACTTTCGTTGGTCTAAGACAATTTGCTCACTTATCTTCCTTTCAGAAATTTCATCGAACACTTTCGGTGTGTGAAATATCCTAGGCTCAAGAACTAAGTGATCAAACTAATTCAGGCATTAAACACGAAAACAAGCAAAGATCAATTGATAAATCCCCGATCTAACAACCTAAAAATCACAGATTCATGAAATCCCCTACGAGAAACCCTAAACCCAACTAAAGAACTACTCACACATGCCAATTAAACAATCAAAAAATAGATCAAAGAGAGACATGATTGTTATTGAATAAAAGAAAAAGAAAGGGTTCATAATTCTTCTCTCATTCGAATACAAAGGTTCTCTCTTGCTCAAAGTCTTAGAAAAAACAGCACAAATGAAAGAAAATACACGAGTTTAGGTTTTAGATATGTAATCTGGTTCTCGAAAAGTCGGTTTGGTTCCATAAACTTAGTCTGTGAATCGTGACAGGGATCGATCCATCTTGGACAGGGATCGATCGATCCATGTTATTCTGCCAGGATGTTTTCACCTCTTCAGAAACGCTTCCTTCGATGCTTGAAATTTGTCCAAAATATGATCTTTCCGAACAACCAAGCTCGTTACCTGTAAAAACGCTAAAGAACACAAAACCGCTCCAAAGAGAGCCGAATACATACTAAAAACCATACATCTCGACTAAAACCCACAATAAAAACCTATAAAATGCTAGAACATCAAGAGTCGTCCTTGCCTCCTAATATGATTATTAAACTCTAATCTAAGCTAACTCTCTACAAAATTAGATGGCTAAAAACATCTATTTATAGTATTCTAACTTCCTAGGTCAATTACGTAAAGAATCAAGCCTTAAGGCCTCATAATGTTTGGGCTTCGTCCCAAGTTTCTTGAGTTGTGTTCTTGGACTTTAAAAGATTTAGAACAGATCCACTTGAGTTTGGATAATGTTTGGTTAGAAACCGAAATGGTCTTCCTTTTGTTTTGGCCTTTCTACGCACCTTTCATCTGCGAGACGGCTAAACCAGTCTTCAGTAAATTTGTATAACTCTTTTTCCCCTGCTCCAAATGAGATGAAATCTAATTCAATTCTATAGCTCATGTCCAAATTTCATCTAAATCCATTGACGGAAAGGCATTCTTCTTATATGATACTTCAGTTGCTCGGAAACTGTCCAGAAATTGGCTTTTGATCCAATTAGCTCCATAAAGCTCCAAATGCATTGTTTGGCCTGAAATAACTTAAAACACTACAAATACAAGACAACTATCTCTAATTGCATAAATTTGTGTAAAAATACTAAGAAAACCTATCAAAATCCATAGGAAAAGCAGTAAAATATTGACGTTATCAACTTCTCTGGACTTAGCTTCTAGCTCGTCCTCGACCTAAGAAAACTAAGAACAGAGAAGAGGCTTGAAAACTTGGAAACTTACCTTTACCTTCTTAACCGATTGGCAGCTTAGACTTTCATGATCCACTAACACCAGGGTCGACATAAGATAGAATCTTCAGTAATCACAACAAGCTTAGCAACGTCTCCGATTCAGCCATGATCAACCAGAGTGACCTAGGATCTCCATCACCACTCCCTAGAATCTACAGCGTGCGGTCTCTTCAAGGGAGTATCGATCAAAGAACACATAGACTCAACTCAAACAAGATCCTAAACAATTTCAGCCCCCAATCGATTCCTTTTCTCTTTCTTATTCACTTTTAAATGCTTTTTAGAGGCTGATTTCTCCCTACTTTTGTAGGGTATTATTATGGATGATTTTGGGATGTTCTTTAGAAAGCACTATGGAAGCTGAAAAACAACGAATATATGAGTTTCATGTCTTGATCTAAGCGAAAGAAGTGAAAAGATGTGTATTACTCTCGTAAGACTTAGGGGTTTTCGAATCCTTTCTCCTAACCCCCAAGTTTTATATTTATATATGGAGTTCATCATTGTTCTGGGTGATTTTGGTCGTTCTTTGTAAGCACTATGGAAGCTGGAGGTCAATGAATATCGTGTGTGTGTGTGTAAATCGAAGAAAGTGTTCTAAGATTTGGAGATCAACAATGGTGAAAAGGTGTATGTGTATTGATCTCTTTTGCCTAGGGTTTTCCGTGAATCATCACTCTTAACCCCTAAGCTTTATATTTATACAAGAAGTTCATGATTATCCCTTCAAGAATCGGGTATCTCATGATTATCTACTGAATATCTATCGTTATCTATAGAATATACATCATTATCAACTAAGTTAAATAATAAAGTAAATACAATGCGGTGGTCAGCTGACTTTCGGCTTCCGGTTATGCAATGTCGTCTGGCTTCCTACTTTTGGGCATTCCCCTGCCTTGAGGTCTTACTGCTATACTCCATCTAAGCCACGGAAATTCTCATGGCCTAAATTACTCCCGATAGTTTACCCCTTATTGCGCAAGTTCGATCTAAAGCTGTGGAATAATAAGTCTTCCATATTACTTAGGCAGGAAGCCATTAGTTGCTCAGCCTTTTAACTGTGACTCGCATGCTGCCTTTGTACCCCGTAGGTGTCTGCTTGCTTATAGCTCGAGTGACATTTGGTAATGAACGTAATTGTGGCAGGAGGTTACGTCTGGCTCTTGGCGTCCGGCCTTAAGGCTTTGAATTTCAAACTTTGTGACTTGCTAACACTTCTCGGGAACTGTTATTTTGTTGGAAGATCTTAGTCGTTGATTCCGTGAAGATCTGAGGAGGAAATTGTAGCCGTTAATAAAGATTTTTCAAAGATTCAAGAGGAAGATTGTAGCCGTTGCGTCTCGAAATCTGTGCCTATGATTAGACACGTGCAACTAAACTTGGTCTACTCTCTTTCTTTTGGCACTTAAATCTTTCTTTCTTTTCTCTCTTGCCTTTTATCTTCATCTTCTTCCTTTTCTTGCTAGATTCTTTGCTTTCGGAATCATCGTCGGGCTCTTTTCGTCTACGATTTAAGGTTAGAACTCTTTTCTCCTTTCTCTTTTCGCTTCTGTTAAGGTAGATTCCAGAGGGTAACTTTAGGGTTCCAAATCAACCTTAGCTTCTAGGTTTTTCTTGCCCCAATCAAACCTTAGTTCTGATATCAAAACCTCTATGAGCCAAAGATGACTAGTTCGGTCGACGAATTGTCCCCTGTGGCTTCGTCGTCTGTTGGTACTCGTGTTCGAAAGAGACACCAAATCAAGACGAGCCCTTCTACAGAGGCTGAAGGATCTTTTGAGGACATGGAGATCCATGATGCTAATCCTCGACCTTCGCGCTCTGTTGCAGGTCCGGAGCTTTTAAAGGTGGGTCCTTTTTCCAACGTCAGCTCTGAGACTTTGGAAGGCTGGCGGAAGCAGTACTCTATCAGGGAGACCGCGAAACTGAGTGTGCCTGGAAAGAGTGAGAGGTCCTCTGAGTGCCCTGGGGACGAGATAGTCATGTACGAAGGCTACTTCGAGGCTGGAGTGAGGGGTATAATATCGGCTCTGGTAAGGAAGGTCTCGAAGCACTTCGACATCTGTCCCTCTCAGCTGAACCCGCCTTCTTGGAGGATCCTCACAGTTGTTCAGGTGCTCAATGAGTTCCAAGGGTTGGATTTGGGTGTCGACGAACTCCTCTACACCTACTACTTCACTCATGTTCCTCCTGGTGAGGGTAGATAATACTTCCGTCCTTGAGCTGGTGCTCCTTTAGTCATGGAGCTAGAGAAGGAGGAGAGGAAGAGGGCAGCCTTCACCAAACACTAGGCCCAGAAGTTTGTTTTTATGAAAGTCGGGTCGTCGTCTGGTCTCCCTACCCTCTGGAAGTTTACTGGTAGGTCTAGAATGCCTCTCTTTTTATCGCTTCCAGCTTTGACATTGACCTTCTTATCCTTTTGTTTTTGCAGAGGCGTCCACAGAGAAGTTAGAGGAAGGTAAGGGGAAGGCTAAGGAGGCTCTGGATATTTCTGCTGAAGAGAGAAGCATCCCTTTCCTGCTAAGTGAAGAGGCATTGAGCCAAATCAGCATCAAAGGTTTGTCCCTTGCTCTTACTTTTATTCCTTGTTCCTGCTTTGTTAACGTCTTGTCGTTTTGCAGGAAACATGTCAGGGTCAGGGTCCAAAGCATTGGAAGACTTCAAGAGAAATCAAGCAGCAAGGAAGGCCAAGATGGAGTTTGGGAGTAATACTTATGAGGTGGTGGAAGTCTCTGATTCTTCGCCTGCTGGGATCAAGAGGAAAGGGACCCAGAAGGCTTCTGCTTCAACCAAGAAGTCGAAAAGCGCCTCGGCCAAGCTCTCTCTCTCTCTCTCTCTCTCTCTCTCTCTCTCCTGCTTGTAGCCTTGATGATGCCTTGGGGCATTTGCAGAGCTCTGTCTTCCCCTCCGTTCCTTTCAGCTTCCCCAACTCTGATACTGTGGGAGTCGTCGACTATGCCCAGAAGGAAATGATAAGGGTAAGTGGTTCTTCCCTAGACTTTATTTCATTAAATTCTCTTCTGGCTAATTTTCTTGCTTATGATTTCAGTTCGCGGTCTTGTTCTTCCATGCCAAGGATCAAATTGCCTTTAAGGTGACCTCTGCGGGGAAGGCCATGGTGGATGACTACCTGGCCAAGCTAAAGGCAGAGAAGGACAAGACGGCTGCTTTGGACAAGGAGCTGAAGGAGATGAAAGGGTTGCTCTGAGGGCTGGAATCGGAGAAAGAGAAAGCAGCGGAGAGGGTCCTCACCCTGACTGAGGAGAAGACAAAGCTGGAGGAAGAGGTTGCCAGCCTGGATGCGAGGGTAGCAGCAACCTTCACAGATGAGATGTCCATGGCTGTCAGTGGCGCCAAGATCGTTGGACGTTGGGAGATGGTTCGAGACTACCTCAAGGGGGAGGAAAAGTCTTGGAACTTGAGGGAGGAATTCGATAATTACAAGATGGTGGTAACAGCGGAGGCGAAATACAATGGCCTCGAAGCTCCCACCTTTGAAGATGAACTAGAGATTCCTCCGACCAGGACTTCTGCAACCCCAGCGGTCTCAGAGAAAAATGTTGAAAAGTCTGCTTCTCCTGATCCTCCAGCTGCCTAGCTTCCAGACCTAGAATTAAGAAATAAGTTGCTCTCCCCTTATGGGATTTTATTATCTTTTTTGTTGACTTTCTGCCTCTGTGTGGGCTTGGATGTGCCTCTTGTGGGCTTTGTAATGACTTCTATGGCCTTAGAGGCCTTAACTCTCGATTGACCTTCTAAGCCTTAGTTTGGTTTTCCCTTCGGGGCTTTAAAACTTATCTTTTGGCCCTTCGTGGCCTTTTATGAATGCTCTTTGTTCTTTTAAATCCCCTTTTGTCTTTTTGCCTTAATAGACTCTTGACTAGGATTTAAAGATGGCATTCGTTGTATGGCTTTGACAAGTCTTTTACCCTTAGCTTCTTGATCGATTGGCTTCCGGCTATAAGCCTCTGTCATTTGCATGTTGACGTTTCGATCGTTTTGACTTCCGGCTTTTAGCCTCTAGTCTCTTATTGATGTTCCGGCTATTTTGACTTCTATCTTCTTAGCCTCTAGTCTTTGTCGTGTCTTGTGAGAGTTTTGAGTTCCAGG
>OVAN01007426.1:0-19699 GCA_900406275.1 Anastatica hierochuntica | reverse complement strand
AACTTTGTGAATTGAGCTGAGATGGTTCTTAATTGTTCCCCCCTTAACAATTTATAATCCTGATGAAATGAATTTCCAGAGAATGCCCTATGCCTGGCGTCTTCCCCAAATCGTTTTACAACTCGTGTTTACTTGCTTTCTTTCTTGCTTTCGAATTTAGTTTCCTTTACCAATCATCTCTTTTTCGCTTTAGCCCATTTTTTATTCATAGTTCTTCGTTCGACATTAGTCCTTGTGGATTCGATACCCGAAGCACTACAACGTACTTAACTGTACGCTTGCAGTGATTTCCTGGGTGAAAACCTGAGCCATCAATCATGTTATTTCTCGCCTTCAAGCATGAAGCCGGAAAGTAAGGGGCAAACTATTGGGGATAATTTGTCAATGACCAAAAGCTACCGGGTTAGACCAGGACGCCGACCTCTGGCTTCTGGCTTCCAGCTTCTGGGCTAGACGAGTCATCCTGCCTCTGGATAAAAAGGAAAACTTCCAGATAAGTATAAATATTCATATTTATCATGATAAGGTCGAATCTTTCTAAACCTAAGAGAAAAAGGAAGATTTACATGGATATCCTAAAGGGAAAAGAAAATATTCCATTATCTTAGGATAAACATGAACATTTCATAATCCTAAAAGGAAGGCACGACTTATTTGAGGTTATTCGATATGAATTAATTTTACACAAAGGGAGCCTATTCTATCCTAATTTGTTCTACACAGAGGGATTTGACATGAATTGTGAGAGCCCTCTTTATTGATGGATCCTCCATGACAAGGGCTCACTCTCAATCCTAGGAAACTTGTTCTCCATGTCCTCCATGCAGTATCCTTGAAGAGATATCTTCAAGGGCCACATGAACAACATGGGAGCAAGATAATATAAGTCTACAAGGGTCTTGGGCACCACGCTAGGAAGAAAGAGGGTCATCACCTACTAAGACAGTAAGGTTCCTTCAATTTAACAACAATTCGACCGTATGCATAAGCATATAGTAGCCAAAGGCATAAAGACGAACCCAGAAGACCACCTTCATCGACATGGCCATAATAGGTAGGTATGTGTGATCAATACCAAAGAGACCAAGGTCTCTACTTCTTGTAGCACACCTACAAGTCTACATAGTGGCTCATGCTACGACCCCCTACCCACAAGCTGGATGACACCACAACTTCCAGCACATCGACTAATCTATCATCTGATCAAGCCATGCACCCTCTAGATCAGATGACTCCTATCAACTACAAGGCCATGTGCCCACAAGGCCACGTGCCCACAAGGCCACGTGCCCACGAGGCCACGTGCCCACAAGCCTATGTGCCCACCTAGGCCATACGCCACCTATAACATGAACTATGAATGGATTGATCCCTCTGTGAAGGGTGCGTAGGCAATCCCCATTGAAGGATGAAGCTATAAATCCAAACAGCTTCCATGGTGACATGATCCAGTACCCAGACAACGTCCTTGGTGGCTAGAACCGTCATCTAAGGCAGGAACACCATGAAATCATCATGAGTAGAAAGCCCCCTTAAGCATATGATCCATCTCCCACGTTACAATCAACACAAATAATGTTGCATACTAGCCCACACTCGTATGGAGATAGGATAAGGCCAAGACCTCCAGGTTTGTCAATACCCAAAGCAAGGGGAAGCAGTACGACAAGCTATTTCCTTCTTCCTGTCATTCCGTAGAGCTGTGCACGGATCACTTGTACCAAAAATCACCCTAACAGGTTAGCGCTAGAACGAGAGGCAGTTTTAACTACGTGACGATGTGATAGGAAGGAGAGGCAACCTCAATCACTTGAAGCAAAGAGTCGACATGCTCTGACCAGATCGAAAGCTCACGCAGCTGGAGACCCAGAGTAAGACTCTAAGAAAGAATAAAATGGTCCTAGACGTTCCCCATTGCGTCCAGGGGTATAACTCCACACCACATGAAAAGGATGTATGTTCCTTACGTAGGAGCCAACACCTTTCTCCCTGGTTTACGACTTCACCGAGCCCCAAAATCCAGAGGAGTCAGAGGAAGAGTTGCTAGGAATGCTATGGACGTACCAGACCACCACTGAAAGTCCAGAACGAACAAGGGGCATGAGGAGAACTACCCAAACACTAGGCGAGTTGCAACTAGTACTTTGCCCCCTGCCATAGGCGTGATTTCCCACCAAAGGAGTTAGAGATAAAACTTTAACTACGCATCAAGACGCACAACCATCATATCTTCTACTCTAATGCATACGAAAGAGAACAAAACGAGCCAGGATAACACACTTTCCTGCTATGAATCACGGTAAGAGGAAAGACTCAGATTTTATGGCAGTAAACTAAGGTTTTCTTTGGCCTCCCATGCAAAAGACTTAAGGACTACCTTTAGTTCGAAGCAAAAAGGGGAAAAAAGCCAACAGTAGGATAAGGTTAATAAGCCAGCAACCTGCGAGAGCCATAAGCCAGCAGCTTCATAATTGTAGGAAGTCAGAGGCCTTTTGAAAGCCAGAGGCCCATAGACTAACAGAGACATGGAACCAGAGGCACGTCGAAAGCCAGAGGCTAGCGGCCCAGAAGGGGCAAAAAGAGGAAGACCTCCCAAAGCATTGTGAGCGAGAGGCCATACAAGGGCATATAGCAAGAGATATAGAAAGGTCATAATAAAACAAAGAAGGGCCATGTAGTATACACTAATAAGATTACAGCTGCTCACCCTAGGAGACATCATGTCCCATGATTCAGATATCGTAAAGCTAGAAAGGAGGCAACGTGCGTAAAGAAGATTCTAAGGAAGAAATGTAACATGCCCCAAGAAAGTTCCTAAGGAAACGAACGCAACGTTCCTCCACAAGTTTTTGAGAATAAGAAACTACCATGAAAGAAAGAGACTACATGCCTCAACAAGTTCTCGAGGGAGCTAAGGCCATGTACTTCAGCAAGCTCCTAAGGCTACATGCCTCTGAAAGCTTCCAAGGAAGTAGATACAAAATTGTGTGCCTTCATACGAAAGACAACAACTGAGAGAATTCATTCATGAAGGGAAAAAGCAAGCTACTAAGTTCCGAGCAGGAAGCAACATTGCTTATTCCTGCTTACCGGAACAAGGGACAACAAGCTGCTAAGCTCTGAGCAGGAAGAATAATCTCGAAGATGCTTACTCCTTCTTGACGGACCAAGAAGCAACAAGACAACATGTTTGATCAGAAAGCATTATCTCGAAGATGCTTACTCCTGCTTGATGGACCAAGAAGCAGCAAGCTGACAAGTTCGAGGAGGAAGCATCATCTCAAAAATTTATTACTCCTTCTTGACAGACCAAGAGGCAACAAGCTAACAAGTCCGAACAGGAAGCATCATCTCGAAATCGCTTACTCCTGCTTAACAGACTAAGAGGCACCAAGCATCCCAACTTCTGAACAGAAAGCATCAATGCTTACTATTGGGTAGAGAGCATATCACAAAACATGCAAAGTACTACGTAAGAAGCTTACACTCTTACTCTTGCGCAGGGAGCATATTAGCTAACATGCAAAGTGCTGCGCAAGAAGCTCACACACTTACTTATGCGTAGAGAGCATATTACATAACATGAAAAGTATTGCGTAAGGAGCTTACATGCATACTCTTACGCAGGGAGCATTGTACTAAACATGCATATTCCTACGTAAAAGCTTGAAAGCTAGTTACTACACATGAAGCATACGTACAAATGCAGAGTACTATACACAAACAAAGAGTTTGTACATGGAGCATAAACGTGCCAAGTCCTAACCACGGGAGCGCCTGAAAACTCGGTTTAAACAAGGGAAAATACCCAAACGAAAACCAAAGTAAAAACTGCTTATTCCTGCTTAACAGAGAGTGGCCCATCATAAAGCAGAGTGCTGAGCAGGAAGCAAAACTGCTTAACCTTGCTTACCATGTCTTAGTAAAAGCGAAAAGTTGTATGGCTTGAGCATAGGAGCATCATCTATACCCGCTTATCCATACCTGGGACGCAGAAGAAAAGACTGGCAGTTGGATCTCTTTGTGGGGAAGATCCATACCAGCAAAACCCACAAGACTGATAGTGGCTTCGCTGCAGGAAGCAAAATGCAGCAAAAGAGAGTGGTTACCTCCGGGTAGCAGAATGCCAAAAAGCAAGTGGTTACCTCCGAGTAGCAAAATGCCAAAAAGCAAGTAAATACCTCCGCGTAGCAGAATGCCAATAGCAAGTGGTTACCTCCGGGTACCAGAATTCCAAAAAGCAAATGGTTACCTCCGGGTAGCAGAATCCCAAAAAGAAAGTGGTTACCTCTGGGTAGCAGATTGCCAAAAGCTAGTGGTTACCTCTGGGTAGCAGAATGCCAAAATCTCGTTGTTACCTCTGGGTAGTAAAACGCCAACAACTAAATAGTTAGTGTTAAATCTAGTGTTAAATCTTCAGTGAACCATTAGAGGCCTCTAATGGAAATAGTAATGGTTCAGATTATATGTCATTTAGCTAATGGAGGCCTCCACTATTCAGCTACCTTTCCATTAGAGGCCCAAAACCTCTGAGTGTAAGGACCAAATGTCCCAAGAATTGACGATACCTACGGATCGCAGAATACAATATTCTCCAAGCATTGATAGTGGCTTACCTCTGGGGGCAGATTGCAATGTGATACACAGTTGAGAGTGGCCAAGAATCAATGGCAGAGTTCAACGAAAGTTTCCACCCAACAGGAACAAAAAGAAGGGCGGTAGTCTAAAATTGTTGCTCCATACAGACAATAGGATGACAACTTCAACAGATTACCTTCGAGTATCAAGATGACTTGTCCAAGAGATAACATCTGGTTTGAAGAATCGATCAGGTTACCACTGGGTACCAGGACGACACATCTTAGAATCAGTCAGATTACCTATGGGTATGAGGATGATATCTCCATGGGACTAACTCTAACAAGGATTTAGCGAGCAAAACTCGAACAATGACACATGCTCAAGGTCCCCCTTCCAAAGCGAAGGTACGACCTCGGTACAAGGCAAGAAGCTACAACATGAAAACCCTAAGGGGCAGGAAGCATGTGAAACCCAATTAGGGGAACCAGCATAAAGTCAAATGAAATTTATTTCCACCTATTCTGAGTTCAGCAAAGATCACGATCTTTATAAAAGAGACAAAAGAGTTGTAAAGAATGAAAAACATGACAAGCAACAACCCGTCAATAGCAAGTGCCAAGGCATGAAAAGCGAAGTCCAGGGAATTCTCAAGTAGGAGCAAGTCAAAACCTTGAATCGACTAAAAAAAGGCAAGGAATACTCAAGAATGAAGACATCACTCGCCTTCATACAATAGGTCTCCCATGTTGAGAAAGTACCGTTATTGCTCCACGGTTACGAAATTCTTGTGCAACCTATGGAAATTTCGAGAAGTTAGTGTTAGGACCTTCCTCAATGATACGATCATCGACCTGATATGCGTGATCCTCGTCTCTCAAAACGAACACATGCCCACTGATGTATGCCTATGGGTTTATCTACATTGGTTCAGGCCACGACATCTTGTCTATAGACCGCACCGTCGATTATACTATCTGATCCAGGCCACACACCCTATATCGGACAAGGAGTGCTCATTCATCCTACAGGCAAAGCGACGTCCTGCTCGAAACTCAGCAAGGAACCGCCTGGCATGGCGCAACTCAGGAAGTCTTATGAAGAAATCATGTTATTTCCCGCCTCCAAGCATGAAGCCAGAAAATAAGGGGCAAACTGTTAGGGATAATTTGTCCATGAGCAAAAGTTATCGGGTTAGACCAGGATGCCGACCTCTGGCTTCTAGCTTCCGGCTTCTGGGCTAGACGAGTCATCCTGCCTCCAGATAAAAAGGAAAACTTCCAGATAAGTATAAATATTCATATTTATCATGATAAGGTCGAATCTTCCTAAACCTAAGAGAAAAGGAAAGATTTATATGGATATCATAAAGGGAAAAAGAAAAATTCCATTATCTTAGGATAAACATGAACATTTTCTTATCCTAAAAGGAAGGCACAACTTTTCTACAATAAATAGGGGCTTCTTAACCCTGAGAGAGGCATCTTATTGTAGGTTATTCGATATGAATTAATTTTACACAAAGGGAGCCTATTCTATCCTAATTCTTTTTACACAGAGGGATTTGACATGAATAGTGAGAGCCCTCTTTATTGATGGATCCTCCACGACAAGGGCTCACTGTCAATCATGGGAAATTTTTTCTCCATGTCCTCCATGCAGTATCCTTGAAGAGATATCTTCAAGGGCCATATGAACAACATGGGAGCACAATAATATAAGTCTACAAGGGTCTTGGGCACCAAGCTAGGAAGAAGTTGGGTCATCACCTACTACGACAGTAAGGTTCCTTCATCTTAACACTAATTCGACCATATGCATAAGCATATAGTAGCCAAAGGCAGAAAGACGAACCCAGAAGACTACCTTCATCGACATGGCCATGATTGGTAGGTCTACGTGATCAATACCAAAGAGATCAAGGTCTCTACTTCTTGTATCACACCTACAAGTCTAAATAGTGGCTCATGCCACGATCCCCTACCCACAAGCAGGATGACACCACGACTTCCTGCATATCGACAAATCTATCATTAAATCAGGTCATGCGCCTTCTAGATCAGATGACTCCTATCAACTACAAGGCCATATGCCCACAAGGCCACGTGACCACAAGGCTACGCGCCCACCTAGGTCATGCGTTACCTATAACATGAACTACAAATGGCGTGATCCCTCACTAAAGGTTATGTAGGCAAACCCTATTGAAGGATGCAGCTATAAATCCAAACACCTTCCATTGTGACATGATCCAATACCCAGACGACGTCCTTGGTGGCAAGAACCATCATCTGGGGGAAGAAAGATCATGCAGTCTTCATGAGTAGAAAGCCCCCTTAAGCGTACGATCCATCTCTCACGCTCCAATCAAGAAAAATAATGTTGCATACTACCTCATACTCGTACGGAGATATACTAAGGCCAAGACCTCCGGGTTTGTCAACATCCAAAGCTAGGGGAAGCAATACAAATAGTTATTTCCTTCTTCCTATCATTCTGTAGAGCTGAGCATGGATCACTTGTACCAAAAATCACCCTAACAGATAGTATCTCGTTCAGTTGTGAGCTTTCTCCTTTTCTGCTTGACAGTCGGATATTTTGGATCCACTTGTAGTATGTGTACTATGACGTCTGGGTTTATACCTGGCATATCCACATGGGACCATCCAAAAATATCGGCGTTCGACCTCAAAAAATCAATTAGCCTCTGGCGTATGCCTTCTTCTAGCCTTGACCCCACTTTAAGACTCTTTCCTGGCTCTCCAGGTATTAAAGGTATCTCGTCCAGCTGCTCCACTTTCAGAGTACGAAGTGGCTTTTATAATTACTACAATGGGGCTGTCTTTCCTTTCAGAGTAGTCTGGTAGCACGATCGAGTGTTCTCTTAATCACCTTTGGTTTCTCTGATTCCCCAAGCTGTTGGAACTTCAGCACTCGATGAAAATTTGAAGGCACTGCTCTCATATCGTGTATCTAGGGTCTGCCAACGATCTTGTTATACGAAGAGGGGAAGTCTATAACAGAGAACTTAGTGGACAAGTTTATTCCTCTGGCGCTAACTAGTAATGTGATAGCTCAGGTTTTCACCCAAGAAATCACTGCAAGCATATAGTTAAGCACGTTGTAGTGGTTTGGGATCGAATTCACAGAGACTAAAGGTAGCACGAAGAATGTACAATCAAACAGCGGGCTAAGGCTAAAAAGATGTTTTTAGAGATGATGCAAATAAACGAAATTGAGAACGTAAAGAAAGCAGGCATCAACAAAAGGGTTGTAAAATCAATCAAAGAAGTGTTGGACATCGGGTATTCTCAAAGAAACGATTCATTATTGATTCAAATTTTAGACTAGGGAACAAGTTATAAACCATCTTAAACTCAAAGACTAATGTAGAACTGATCTAATTCTGTAGTATCAGCGCCCTATGCATTAGAAATCTCGAGACTAACTTCCGTTGACTCTCCATTTCTAATCATGCATTACTAACAGGTTCGATATGTTCACAATTCACTTAAACATCAATTTCCATTGGCTTAAGAAGAATTGATCTCCTAAGATTCTTTCAGGCATTTAAACAAACACTTTCGAGGCGTTAAATTACCTAAGTTCAGAAACTAAGTGATTAGTCAAATTTCATGCATTACGATCAATCATAGATGAAGATCCATTATATTAAATCCCTAATCATGCAATTCTACATCAACAATTTATGAATCCCTATGTGAGAACCTTAAACCCAATGAACAGACTACTCACTCATGGCAATTGCATAAACACAGATCAAATTCAAGAGAGACATGATTATATTAAGCTAAAACAAGAGTAAAAAGGGTTTCGAAAACTTCTCGAATCGAAGTACAGAGATGCTTCTTCTCCCTAGGTTACAAAATCTCTCTATGCTCTCTAAAACTCAGAAAAGTGCATAATGAAAGGTAAAATACGAGCTTAGGTCTTTTGATAGTAATCCGATTCGAAATAAATTTGGTCTGGTTCTTTGTAAAATCGGTCCGCAATTCATGACAGGGATCGATCGATCCATAGACATGGATCGGTTGATCCTTCTCCAAATTTCAGGGTATTTTTCCAGTTTTTCACGAACACTTCCTTCGACGCTTGAAATCCATCAAAAATGCATTATTTTCGCACATTCAAGCTTGATTCCTGTAAAATCAACAAAGAACACAAATCCGCGCCAAAACAATCTGAATACATACTAAAAACCATAAATCTTGTGTAAAAACCATAATAAAAACCACTAAAATACTGACACATCAAATCCCCCAGACTTGAATCTTTGCTTGTCCTCAAGTAAAGGAAACGAAGACTAAGCCTGCGGGAAAAGAAACTCAAAAACCAATGGATCGCATGCTATCAGAAAACCTTACTTTGCGCTTCTTTCGCTAACCATAAAGACTCAAAACAGTTAGAACATTCACCCCAAGAATCGCTGCATAACCTCCAAAGCCCATCCATACTCTAAAATCTGGACCTGGAAACTCAGCTTCTATGTTAATAACTCTCTACATTCAATTAAGATGGGCGTGAAACTTTTCACAAAAGAACTCATAATCAGGAAATCAGGCTAGGTATTCAGGGCTTTTTAGTGGTGAGTCTTAGAATATTTCGGGTATCAAAAGTTTCGTAAAAATGCAAGACATTATTCAAAATCGTAGGAGAGAAAGAGTATATTGATATCCATGTCCCTAACTACCAAAGTACAAACCACCAATCAGAAAATAAACCAAATATGTGCATTCTTCAGGGTGAATCTAATCAATATAATAATATGCAAATGCTAATTTCTAAACAAAATATACATAAATTTAAATTAATTTTTGTTTTTTTTTTCTTTTTTTCAATACGAAAATCTGGTTCAAATTAGCATACCAATGACGTTTTTAAACACTAAATCACCCATACAACATGAAGAAAAGCAACATATCCATCTAAACCACCTAAACACCCAACACCGAGAAATCAGACACTCAGGACCATGTCTAAACTACCTAAAATGTACAATCCTACCTAAGTAATTAGAAAGATCATGTCTACTCTATTCTCTCTATTCTCTCCAGTGTGTACATAAGATGGATTAAGAAATGCATGGGGAATCAAGGAGATAAGGTAAGAGTATGGTGCTAGACTAAAGATGAGTTTGGTCACTCAGGATTACCGAAAAGGATGGTAGAAAAAGAAATGGGGATGTAATCCTGAATGTTGGTGTTTGATTCCTTATTTTAAGTTCCTGGATCAAAGCATTTAAAGTTCATTAGTAAGCCAAATACGATAGAGTTAAAAACATTTCAGACAAAAGTCTGAGTTCCAGAGATTTTCTGATACAAAGTTTAGTCATGAGTTATTCTGGTTTGCCTGCGCTAAAAGTCTAAATGAAATGGTTAATGAACATATAAATAAAGTGCAATGCGCATAAAAAATCGTCTGAAATCATCATGAAACATAAAAAATCCATAAACTGACTCGAGAAAAACATCAAAATGACTCAAACAACACAAAAAGAAAAAGAAAAACATAAGTAGCCTCCCCCAGACTTATCTCACACCGTCTCGGTGTGAAACAAATTCAAGGAAGGGGTAAGTAGCAAAAGAAAAGAAAAATAAAATCAATATTAAAAGAAAATGGAATAAACAAACTTACTTGAACGCGCGTGATATAGCCTCGTAAATGAGACAGGGATCGATCGATCCATGGACAGGGATCCATCGATACCTGTCTGTCTGTCTAGTGATCTCTTTCCTACATTTCAAATTTTGAGACAATTAACTTTGATTACTTATGCTCGTTGTTCATTCTCTAGGTCCACAACAGTTTTTGTGGGAATGTGACCATAAAATTTCTTAAAACTTTTTGAAATTGGGTAATTTTTTAATCCTCAATTACTATGTGCGCAGGTATTTCATCTGGATTTGTGGTGAGGACATCATTGGGGAGAATTTGACTTTGTACCAGATTGGCTAAACGAGAAGGCTTGCTCTACTTATGTAGTTCTTCCATGGCTTCTGGTGTCGTGCAATGATGCACACTTAGAAAAGATGGTTGTTGATTCTTGGAGTGGGAAGGTGATGACTCAAGTGAGAGAGAATATGGAAGAAATCATCCATAAGTTGTTGATAGCATTGATCATACCATACATGTTGCGTTATTATATCCTATGATTCAACACTATGAAAATGGTCGAGACTACAATTCTCATACACCATGTCAACAAACTCTTCATAAGTTGTTCTCTGGTTTGCTGGAAGTACCTTACTCCCTCATTCTGCATCGACATGAAACAACCACCTATGTTTTTCAAACTTCCAAATTCCACAGACAAGAATCACACGATCCATCAACTTAGCAGTGTCAATGGATCAATCACGATTGGAAAAGAAGAATTAGAAGATTGATCAACCACAAAATCCTTGAGATACAACGATGGCGTCGTCCTAATTTTTTTTTTTTTGAACGTGACAAGAAGAAGAAGGATGATCTAAGTTTTAAATTGAACAAAATTGTATACCAAAACTAATGTACCCGGTCTCGTTAACGAACCAAATTGATTTTATAAATTAATGTACCAAAAATTAAGAAAATCGGTTTAAGACACTTAACCAAAATTACACAAGTTTGCTATAGTAAGTCCCCCGTAAATAAGTCCTACACCATGTATATGACATTATAGTAAGAAAACAAACACTATTTTATGAACCAAAAGTCTGCCGTCGAAACGGTGAAACTAAAATAAAACTGCTACCAATATCATCAAAGTCTGCTACCAAATAAATGGTACTATAGTAATTAATTTTGTAACAAATAAGTATGTTATAATGATATAAGTCTACCGTAACAGCAAAAAGTTTGTAGCAAGATAGACAAATAAATCTTTTATAAATAAACAATTCTCGTAAATAAATCTTCTGCTAAAGTAAAACTGTAGTAGGTTAGATAAGTCTGTGGTCATACTAAATAAGTTTGCGATACAAGTCTTGTGTTCTAAATAAGTCCTGGAAATTTTTGCTAGCTAAATAAGTCTGTTAGTTCGTATAATAGACTTTCACAAATAAACCTATCTTTTAATTAAGTTTGTCCTTAAAAGTCTACCAATTTGAATAAGTCCTCCAGAAAATCCGGAAAATGAAAAAAGTTTGTTTTAATGAAAAAAGTCTGTGATTAATGGAAAAATTTCCATCCACAGACTTGTTTTTTTAATTCCGATTTACCAGTGGCAATTTTGTAAATAAATTGCTGACGTTTTTCAAAAATGATAATGGCAAAATGGTTATTTTGTTTTTTTAACAACACACTCCTAAGGGTAAAATAGACCTAAAAAACATTATGAGAAATAAAAATAATTTAGAGATGTTTTAGTAATAAACTCTTGTTATAGAGTTAGTCTAGTAAATTTGCTCTAAAAATAATATCAATTAACAATTTCAGGAATTATATTGGAATCTTGCACTTTGATTGTATTTTTGTAGATGGTTAGAGCAGGCGTTCGAAAACAATGTTTAATCTCGACTTTATATAAAAAAGCAGTGAGTTATAAACTTTAATTACGTTTTTGGTATGTGTGAAGGCATTATAATAAGCTTTTTTATATTTCATGAAGTGCAGTAAGATATAAGCCAAAACAACTTTGAAATTGTGGATGCTTTTGTTAAAACTGATGTGTTGTAATTTTATAGGTTTTTATTTGTGTTTTTAGTTGAGAAAGGTTATATTTCCAAAGTATTCTCTGTTATTTTTGGGTTTTTGTTATTCTTCGTGTTTTCCACAGATTATAGGTTCAAAATGGTAAAAGAACGCGATATGACGGATTTATGAGCTTCAAGATCATTCTGGACATATGTCGCGGAGAAGTTGGATCGCGAATGGAAATTTCTGGACAGGATGATCTAGATCGATCGATCCAAGACATATTGCAAAAGTCTGATTTTAAAATCAGTTTCTGAAGCAAGAATAACCGAAGACTGAACCGCGATACTTGTAAACAAAACCTAGACTCGTGTTTTACAGACATTTATGTTATTTTCTGAGTTTTTTATCAAGAGAGAGAGCTTTGTAACCTAAGGGAGACATATCTAAAGACTATCAAAGCTTTGTAACAAGATTCCTTATCCTTCGAGACCCAGACAGAGAGTCAAAGAGTGCGAGTATGAAAAGCTAAAGAATCTTGTTGGTGAATTACACGTTATACTGCCTCTCGTTGAACGAGTTAAGATGGTATCGTCTCTAAAAAGGTACATGAAGGAGATTCTTTCTGATAAGATGACATTAGAGTAGGGAGTATATATGCTTACTACAAAATGTAGTGCGGTTCTTCAAAATATTGCACCTGAGAAAGGAGAGCATCCTAGACCTTTCGAATTGTCGTGGAAGATTGGATCTCTGACATTTGAGAGATGACTATGTGATTTGGGATCAGTAGTTAATGTGATGCATTTGTCTGTGTCCCAGAGGCTGAACATGATCAACTACAAACCGACTATGATATCTCTAGTTCTCGATGACGGATCAATTCGATGGCATGTGGGAATTCTCTACAAAATTCCTATCGGAGTTGGAGAAGGCTATATATATACAGATTTCGTAGTCCTGGAGATTGAAGAAGAGCCCAAGGACCCTATTATCCTAGGTAGACGATTCTTATCCACTGCTAAAGCCATGATTGATGTGCAAAACGGTCAGATTGATCTCAATCTCGGGAAGTTGACTATGAGGTTCAATATTGAGAAGTCTATGAAGACGCCTACCATTGATGGACACACTTTCTCGGTAAAGACGCTCAGTGACATGATTGAGGAGTCTGCTGAGAAGTTGTACACAGAGGACCCACTATGATTTTCTTTGACGCAGATTGAGAGCGAATACAGTTCCGGAATGAAGAAGCTTTTGAGGTTGCCGCGTTGCTAGATTCAACACCTACTATTGAGAAGCAAGTCACGTACATCAAGCTCGAGGAGCCATCACCTGTGACATCTACTACTATTGTGGTGAGTTTGGAGTCTGATAAGAGCGAGCTGAAAGCTATGAAACTCGAACTCAAGCCATTGCTTACAGGATTGAGGTACGATTTCTTAGGCCTTAATTCTACATACCCTATGATTGTCAATGCTAACTTGAATAATGCTGAGACTGCCATGCTTCTTTCGAAGTTGAGGAAGTATAAAAAAGCATTGGGGTATTCTTTAGATGATCTCATATGTATTTCTCCAGATCTCTGTATGCATAGGATCCATTTGGAGGATGAACCCAAGACTTCCATCGCACATCAGAGGAGACTCAATCCAAAGCTGATGGAAGTGGTCAAGAAAGAGATTTTGAAGCTCTTAGGTGCAAGGGTGATTTACCCTATCTCGAACAGCACTGGGTGATTCCAGTTCACGTAGTTCAAAAGAAAGGTGGGATCACACTCATCACAAACGAGAAGTACGAACTCATCTCCACCAGGACAATCACTGGCCGCAAAATGTGCGTTGACTACAGGAACTTGAATGCAGCCACGAGAAAGGATCACTTTCCACTTCCTTTTATTTATCAAATGTTGTAAAGACTTGCTAATCATCCTCATTATTGTTTTCTTAATAGTTATTTAGGTTTCTTTCAGATACCCATTGTTGCGCGATTGTTTATACCAACAAAATAACAACGAAGCTTTAATATTTATAGAAGCCCATTTCCTAACAATCACACAATTCGCAAGTACACGGATATGTTATTGTAGTACTTTGGGGTCGAATCACAAGGAGCACGTCAAGCTAGAAAAGTCTAAACTTTGAGAATCCACAATTCCTCCTAATCTAAGCGAATCGAGAAAGGGTTGGTTTCCTAACAATCTACTAAGCAATGCAAAAAAAAGCAATGACATAAACAAGATAGATAAATCAAAGCAAGAAAGTAAATTAAGCAAAAGAAACAAGCATTAACTTAAATGGAAAAGACAAGAATTAAAGATAAGTGAAATGATGGATCAAGGGTGAGTGTAATTAAAGAGACTAGTAAAATGGTAATAGTTGTGTTAGTTCAAGCTATTAATAGCAATTCTATGACCAAAGATATCTATAGCTTACTCAACTCTCATGGTAGTAAACCATTTCCTATATGATGCAATCACTCAACTCTCGATTATTGTGATTGACAAATCAATAATAATCATAAAGAATAGGTCCATTTAGTCACTAAAGTCCCTATCAATCAACTCTCATTGGCTAAGGAAGGTTTATCATGAATTAGGTTCTCCTAGACATTTCATCGAACACCTCTCGGGCGTGAAATGCATACATATCGAGATTCCTTCAAATAAAGCATTAAGGCCTCCTAATCCATTAGAAACTAAAGATAAACTATTCCTAACACCATCATTACAATCCTATCTAGCCAAATCTCAAACAACCAAGATCCATCTAAAGAACCTACTCACAAATCATGGAAGAGAAGAGAGTAGAGATGAGAAACATAAACATAAATAGATAGATAAAAGATCCAAAATTCATAAATATAAAGAGAGACTCTTGATCTTAAAGATCTCTGAATAAACTTAAGACATGAAAAAAGTGTTGGAAAGTTGATAAAAGAATAGAGGTTTTGTTCTTGGAGGCTAAGGGGGGGGGGGTATATATACTAAAGGAGGGAGAGAGGAAGCCCTAAACAGTGTGTTTTTCATATAAAGGCAACCATTCATCGACCTCAGGAGACTAGCCATCAACCTCAGAGGTCAATGCTGCATTACCTTTAGCAGCAGGATGGTTATTGCTGTAAAGGAGACCAGCCATCGACCTTAGGAGACCAGGCATCGACCTCCAGGTCGATGGCTGGTTCCTTTTACAGTTTCTTCTTCTTGTTCTTTCAATTGCCGTCCAAATGACGTATTATTTTCATATACTCTCTTCTCCACTTTCACTTGGCTCTTGATTCTCTTTGTTTTTTCACCATTTAAACATCAAGAATCCATCACCCCAAGCTCTCAAGTTGCTCATCCAAAGGTTGCACCTACAAATTTAAAAGAATGTAGTGCAAAGACGAAAATCCTAAACTAGACTCAACTTAGAAACTTTATGAATTCTAACACCTAAATGCATTATATACAACCTAAATGCAACTGAAACACATACTAAATGATGTTAAATATGCGTTAAATTATGAACACATCACCAATTTATCCGGCGGACCAAGAAAAGACTACATTGACGTGCCCTTATGGAATGTGTGATTACCGGAGAATGCCATTCGGACTATGCAATGCACCAGCGACTTCCCAGCAATGTACGATGTCTATTTTCACTCATTTTATCGAGGATATTATGGAGTTTTGTATGGATGATTTCTCTGTATACGGCTCATCATTTCCTAACTGGCTATCTAACCTTTGCACGGTATTAGAACGATGTTAAGAGAAGCACTTGATTTTAAATTGGAAGAAGTGTCACTTCATGGTGTGAGATGGGATTGTTCTTGGTCACAAGTTTTTTGAGAGAGGCATTAAAGTAGAAAAGGCCAAAATCGAAGGGATGACAAGTCTGCAGCCTCCTTCTGCTGTCAAGGATATTCGAAGCTTCCTAGGACTTGCAGGCTTCTAGAGACGATTCATCAAGGATTTCTCTAAGATTGTCAGGCCTCTTATCCGTCTCCTTTATAAGGGTGTTAAAATTTGATTTCGACATTGATTGTTTGTTAGACTTTCAAGACATCAAGGAAGCTCTAGTGAGTGCTCTAATTGTGCAGCCACTAGACTAGGATTTGCCTTTCGAGGTAATGTGTGACACCAGTGACTATGCAATATGAGTAGTTTCAGATTAGAGAAAGAGTAAAAAGCTCCATGTGATTTATTATTCTAGAAAAACACTTGATGACACTCAAATCAAGTATACAACTACAGAAAAGGCGCTTTTGGTTGTGGTTTATGCATTCGAGAAGTTTAGACAATATCTGGTGGGATCCAAAGTCATTGTTCACACTGATCATGCGGCTTTGAGGTATCTTATGTCTAAAAAGAATGTTAAGCCAAGATTGTTGAGATGGATTTTGCTGCTGCAGGAGTTTGATTTGGAGATTCGAGATAAATTTGGTGTAGAGAATGGTAATGGAGACCACCTATCTTGTTTGTGAGTGGAAGCTGAGACTCCACTTGATGAGAGTCTCCCTTAAGAAAATTTCTATATGGTTACCTTGCTGGAGGATGAATACATGGATAGAGTTGATTGTTTTTCCATTAGACAGATTCATGACGAGATTTTGTGGTTTGCAGATTTTGCAAATTATCTGAGTGCAGAAGTGGAGCCACCGAATTTTGCAGGATATGTGAAGAAGAAGTTTTTCAGAGACGTCAGACATTACTTTTGGGACGATCCTTTTCTCTACAAGAGATGCTCTGATGGACTTTTTTTGTAGGTTTCAGGGGATTCTCTACCATTGCCATGGTTCAGAGTATGCTGGCCATTTCGCTACCTTCAAGACTGTTTCGAAGGTACTACAAGCAGGCTTCCTAAGGCCTACTATTTTTAAAGACGCCCATGACTTAGTTTCCAAGTGCGATGCATGTCAGTGAAAAGGCAACATCACCAAGAGGAACGAGATGCCTCAGAACTTCATCTTGGAAGTTAAGGTTTTTGATGTATGGAGTAATGATTTCATTGGACATTCCCATCGTCCTACGAAAATCAATACATCTTTGTTGTTGTTGACTACGTTTCCAAATTGTTTGAGGCGCTGGCTAGCCCTACTAATGACGCCAAGGTTGTCTTGAAGATGTTCAAGTTAGTGATTTTTCCGTGACTTGGGGTTCCCATAGTTGTCATTAGTGATGGGGAATCTAACTTTATCAATAAGCTTTTTGAGAGTATGCTGAAGAAGCACGGAGTTCGAAGTAAGGTAGCCACACCTTATCATCCTTAGACTAATGGTCAAGTGGAGATCTCTAAGAGAAGGATTAAAGTAATCTTGGAGAAGACGGTTGGCAAAACGCAGAAAGACTGGGCTACTAAGCTTGATGAAGCTTTATGGGCATACCGCACTACATACAAGACTCCCTTGGGCACGACGCCTTATCATTTGGTCTATGGGAAGTCTTGTCACTTGCCTATTGAGTTGGAGTACATCGGATTATGGGCTACTAAGTTGTTGAATTTCGACATATAAGCCTGTGGCTGAGAAGTTATTCAGTTCAACGAACTCAACGAGATACGACTGAATGCCTACGAAAACACAAGGATCTACAAAGAGAGGACAAAGGCATTCCATGACAAGAAAATTATTCTATGCCATTTTGTTGCAGGAGATCATGTACTTCTGTTTAACTCACATTTGAAATTGTTTCCAGGAAAGTTCAAATCGCGTTGGTCGGGTCCTTTCATAATTTCTAAGGTGAGACCATACAGAGTTGTAGTTATCGACGACAATGGAAGGACATTTACTCTGAATGGCCAGCGAATAAAGTCATACTTTGCAAACATACCATTTGACGAAGGAATTCAAATTCCTTTGATGGACCACCTGCGTCTACTCATGCTACAGTCAGGCTAGTGACTTTAAACAAGCACTGAGTGGGAGGCAACCCACTAGGTAGTTTTCTTTATTTTTACATAGGATTTTTAGTTATTTTTTTTATTTTTAGTTGTGTTTAGGAGATTGGTTTCAGAAATTTAAAAAATTTGGGTGTCATTGGGCAGAAAGGAAAGGATCAATCGATCCATTGCACTAGGATCAATCGATCCATTGCACTAGGATCGATCGATCCATTCGTTTACACAAGAGACGAAAAATTGGCAGAATGCCATGGATCGATCAATCCATGGCCAGAAACCGAAAACCAGGTAATGTTTTTTCGGTGTAGTTTACTAAAAGTAAACCAGAAAAAACACTTTTTCTCTCTTGCTCGCGAAAAGAAGATCAAAACATAGGTTTTGTTGTGTTTTTCTTCTTCTTCCTCTCTCAAACACTCTCATACTTCATCACCATCAATCTCATTTGTTTCTCAACAGATTTCGACGATTCTTTAGTGTTTTTCGTAGTATTTTTTGTGCTCTTTCCATTGATACCAATGGTTTTTGAAGACACAAAGGTATGCGTTCTGAGTTTCTTTTGAAAGATTTCAAAATTTAGGTTGAATTTGGGAGTTTTTGATTCATGCGTTAAAACTTCGAAATAGGTTGTTCTATGGCCTCATATGCATATAGTCGACGGTTTTAGAAGAAAATTATGCCCCAAATTGGTTGTTTGATTAGAGGATTTGATGAGTTAGTGCTAAGGGAAAAAATTGTTAAACCATGTGTTTCCTTGATATTCTTGATGATTGGTGTTGATGTCTTTTTGCGGTTATCCTTAGGAAACATGATTCTAGGATTAGGAAACGAATTTACGCGAATTTATGAGTTTTTATTTTTTACCAATCTCGGAGGCGAATTTTTCGTATAATGGTGGTTTTTAGCTTGTTCTTCATTATTTGAACTGATTTTGAATGATATATATATATATATATATATATATACACTCTTGGGCACTTATTTTTTATGCTAAACCACATGAAGAAGTTGTTTGAAGGATTTCAAATTTTTGGGTCACCCTTGAAAATTAAAATTCTTGCGTTTTTCTGCGCATTTGGTTGATTGTTGAGTATGTTTGAACGATGAATTGTTGCTGTGTGTGAAGATGATGAGTGATTTGATTGGAGTTTGCATTTGTAATACCATCAGAACTAATTGGTTTTTGAGTTTTTCTCTTTTGTAGGATGACGAAAAGAAGAGGCAAACGGGACCACACGCGAGTTCATCGTCTCGAGCCCCTAAGCCTCATGCTGAGACTGAAGCTGAGGTTGCACGTTTACCTACTTTTAAGAAGAAGTTTTGTAAGATCGTCAAGAAGCATCTGGCCAACCGTCCCATCACCAAAAAATGGGATGAGCATGACAAAGCCTTCAACCAAGAGCTCCACGCCATTGATTTCCCCGCCACTAAGTATGTCGATGGCTACACCACCACTGTCTTAGGACTCAACGCGGAACTTCACACTTTAACCATGAGGATAGGCTTGGCGAGTCTCTTTGATCTCGAGGAGGATGTATATCCTGATCTATGTCTGATGTGTTCATAATTTAACACATTTTTAGCATCATTTAGTATGTGTTTTA
>OVAN01007425.1:0-19701 GCA_900406275.1 Anastatica hierochuntica | reverse complement strand
TCGAAAAATTCAAGATACGTTAGGTAGGAAAAAAAATCTACTTTTTTCGCGAATTTCCAATTTCGTTTCAATATACGTATAAACATGTAGAGTCGTTTGAAGTTTTATGGGGTGTAGAGGCAAAAAAAAAAAATTACTCAAAAAAAACCAAAAATACAAATGGCTACTTTCTTAATTAATAAGGATTGACTAGTTAGTCAACAAATTTACCCTCGATTATATTCCAAAAATATGGCTGCTTGACTTTGTCATCATGGAAACATACTTTAAGTTCTTTGGTCAACAGAGACATGGGCAACATCAACTATTCAAAATTCATGACTTCTTCAATCTCAAAGACTTTTCTTATTTTCTCTTACTAATTAAAACTCTCTTTCATTTTCTAATTTTAGCGTGAGACCAATCATCACAAATATCAAAGAAATCTCGACAATTTCTTGTTACTCTCCTACGCCCTTCACCATTACGATCCAATCTTAAAAAGTTTTTTTTTTCACAGGAAGAATGTGGTGTGGTCATACTAAAAAAAGTTATGTATAGAGGGGAAAAAACTCATTGTTTTTCTTTAAATAAGTTAGCATTTGTTTTTTTCTCAAATTTACTAAATAAATTTATGGACGAGATCCAAAATTTGATTGTCTTCGAGTATAAAATATCTTATACTTACAGGATAATTATCCGGGCTGTAAAGTTTGCTGGATTTTGACTAGGATTAACTCTAGTTAATAAAAAAAAGGGATTTTGATAAATACACTATGTATTGCTAAAAATTGGAAAACTATACTCAAATTTATAGTAATTTGAAAAGTAGTCTTTTTCCATTGAAAATTACCATAATACCCTTATTCTATTTGAAATTTATTATTTTAATATATTAATTTTAAAATGATAATAAAATTTGACATTGGTTTTATAATTATTAAATAAAAAATACTTTTATTTTTTGTTGATAGTTTGATCAATTTATCCTAAATAAATTGAAATTATAATTTTTATTAATAATAAAATGATATTTTAATATTTTCGATAAAATATTTATTTCTTTGTCGACTTATTAATAACAGTGATTATTTAAACTGTAGATTTACATTTTATTTTGATCAACTTAATTCTTTTTTCATAGACTTAATTTAAAACAATTGACTTATGTTTTAGATGATTAATTTATAACATCGTCATTTTTTTGAACTATTGATTTATTTTTTCTCTTTAGATGTAAATTTTTCTCCATTGACTTGTTTATTGACTGTTGACTTATGTCTCATTTTCATCGACTATTTTTTTCTCTTTCGACTTATTTTAAAGCAGTTGACTAATATATCAAATGATTTTTTTTCACATAGCAATTTTTTTAGCAGTTGACTTATTTTATTTGTTTGTTTATTTATATTTTTTCCTTCGTCGATTTGTTTGTTTTTAGTAGATTTTCTTTTATTTTACGTTGACTTATTATTAAGATCGATCTTTTAAACCGTCGAATTATATTTATTGACTAAATTTTCTTCTTCGTGTACTTATATTAAAAAGTCAACTTATGTATTGGCTTGTTGATTTATAACATAATTGACTTTTTGAACCGTTGACTTATTTTTCTTTTCATTGATTATAATTTGTTTTTCTATAGATTTGTTTATTTATGGTAAACTTATTTTACTTTATGTTGATTTATTTATAAAGGTGATATTTTGAATCATCGACTAATAAAAACTTTTTGTTGAGTTAATTTCTTGTTATTTTTGGTAATAATTTTATAATGTTAATAAAGTTTTAAGTTATGTTAAATTATTGTCAAAATTATTTTAAAATTTTTAGTTAATAGTTTTGGTTACAATTTTTAAATTATATAAATATCTTCCATTATAAATATTTTACATTTAAAATGTATTAATATATATATATATATATATATATATATATATTAAGTATGAAGTTCGTTTGCGCTAGATTAAAAGTTGGATTCGATGATTACTTTGTTACCCTTAATGAACTATTTAACTAAAAAAATAAATTGATATTAATAAATTAATTATTTTAAATAATAAAAATAAAAACGAAATTATTAGATAAAAAGTTAATAATATGCCAAATGAACTAAGTTAATATTTAAGATTACATGTTTTAGCGGGGTCGAATAGTAAAACCCCAAAAATATTTAATATTTATGCAGGAGACGCAAAATTGAACGTGCATTATCTTATTTTATAATTAATGACTAAAAATAATATGTTTAAATTTTGAAAGTCGAAAAATTTATCATATAAGCATTGAAATCAATCATACACGATAGATCTTTACATTGATAAAATATATTTATATTGTCACACTATTATCTCCAAAATTTTTTAAAAAATTTAATACCCGCATAAAATGCGGACCACCTAACTAGTATATATATATATTTCTAAAACATTGAATATGTAAAAAGAACTGAAAAATATTTTTGAGTCTACTTTTAAAATCCATAAATAATATAAAATACATCATTATCCAAATAATAACTAAATATCTAAATAATTCATTATCAACAGCTTTAAAATTTTATTATTATCTTAATTTTGACGAAAAATAAATTTTTTCATGTTGAACACTTTATTTTAAATTTTAAATAATCTTTTGAAACATTAATTAAAGAAAATATTTTATAATTTTTAATTATATAGAGAATTATTTTAATTTTAAAAATACTTTAAAAAAGTTAATCAAAAATTTTATTTTTTGAATTTGATTATTAGGTAAGGGCAAAATAGTCATTTTTTAAAAATATGAGGCATCTTTCAAATTCTTTAAAATTTTAGTGTAGACTTTAAATTTTTAATAAGATTTGGAGTATGCCAGCAAATTAATCCAAAAAAAAATATAAGAAAACAAAATTGAGCTTCAGTAATAGAAGATATGGCTATTGAAAATTTGGATAAGAGATTTAACATTAGCAAAATTAGTTAGGGGTTTTAATTTAAAATGTGAAACTTTGTATGAGTTTAGGATAACGATAAGTTCTTCTCAGATACGAAATTGTCCGGCTTACAATGTGTAATTATTTTTGGGAATTTTCGACATTTAGAACAAAAAACGATATCATTGTCCCATTAGTATAAAACAAACGTGAAGTTGTCCCATTAAGACAAAATTTAATGAAAATTCCATTAAACTCTTCAATTTGAATTTTCATACTAATTTAAAATAATTAAAGTTTATTTAATAAATCAATATAATTAAAATTGTGTCGTTAGTTAGGATTTTAAAATATACAGCGAAACAGTTTTGGAATTTTTTTTTTGTCAACAGCTTAAATAAAACCAATTCGGTAATCCAAATCGGTAGCACATAGCTTACATAACACATAGCATACGGAAGCTGGCGAGCACTACGTGGTAACCGATCCGCGTGAGTGTTACAACTGCGCGAAATGTATGCTAAAGAGAAAAAAGTGAAACTCCCTTGTAGTGTCTCTATTTCCTCCAAATAGACCCGAAAAGCTGGCCATTCTTGAGGAGACTCCACCATCTTCACTAACTCAGTATTGTCCGTTGCAAAAGCCATCGACGTCTGTTGATGAGAAATCATGCAGTGCATCGCCCAAACCAAAGCCTCAACTTCAGCATGCAGTGGTGTTAGCCTTCGACGGACATTCTTTTCCCCCATTAGTGCCTCTGTAGTCCCGCTCCAGAAAAAGTGCCACCCCAACCCCGAGTCGGCAGCATCCTCCTTCCAGGATCCATCAATATGCACATGACACAAAGTAGATTCTGTAGGTGATAATGTGAGCCCCAACTTCGGGTGCTCTATTGTCTCCTCCTCCACCTCCGTATATTTCTAAATATTTCTAAATATTTCATCTAAATAATTACCATAAATCTCTATATTATATCCCCTAATTTAAGCCAAAAATAAAATAAACCTAAAACCGCTTTTTGTTATACACGACTTTCTCTCAAAACCACTAAAGCAAGAACACCATCGACCTAAAAGCTTTGTCTCCGGCGAAACTCGAAGGTGCAATCGAGACCTTCGGGTTTCTCTCTTACTCACCGTCGATATCTCTCACCGTCGGAGGTAAACCCGATACTCTGTCACTTCTTGTTTTCAAGATTTGCATTTTCTACTTTCTTCTTGGTTTCAGTTTGGGTTAAACATAGAAATCGATAAGCGAATATGATTTCGTTTCGATTTCTTGGTTCTTTGAATCTATGGAACAAAGAAATAGATGTGTTTATTAGGTTTCTTGCTTGTGTGTTTACTTTCGGATATGTTTACAAAATTGGTATTCTCTGATTTTTTGGGTAAAGTAATGTGTCAATGGTGTTTTATTGATCTGTTTATGTGCTTTTGTAGTTATGGAGTTCAATTTCTCTAACCGTCTATACGGAGAGGGTGTAGAACCAAAGGTTAAGAAGATAAAAAATAATTGACGATTGTCACTCCTCACAATATTGAAAGAAACAATGGTAGAAGAATATCATGCAGTAATGAGAGATCCAGTATTCAAACACAACATGGCTTTTCACAAGAATGGCCTCAGGTTTTCTGGGAGGTTGGTGCATAATTTCTTGTGTAAGCAGTTGGTGACCTCCAAGATTCATGAAAAGTGGTTCATATTTGCAAGGAGCCCTTTGCGGTTTTCTTTGCAGGAATCTCATGATGTCACCGGTCTTGAGATTGGAATGGAAGACAACATTGAAGTAGTGAAATGGAAGGATAATAATGATTTTCGAAGTAAGATTTTAAAGAGTGGTGGGAAGATGAACTTGAAGACGCTAAAGGATGAGCATATTCAGGTAGCTTACAAGTGGGATCGGGTTGATAGGACCAGGTTGATCTATCTCTGGATTATAATGGGTGTGATCATGGGGAGGGATGAGAAGGTGTATATCCCTCATTTGTACATAAAGTTGGCTATGGACCTTGACAAGCTTTGGATGTACCCGTGGGGACTTCACTCCTGTGATGTTCTACTCTCTTCGATAGAAAAAACCAGGAAGAATTTGGGGTAGAAGGATGGCTTCATGATGGAAGGCTTCTTGTTTGCTATATGCAGATTTGGACTATGGAAGCTATTCCTGATTTTGGAGTGATGTGTGATCACAAATTGAGTGGCAGCTACGTGGGTCCTAGGTGTGGTAATTGAATTGGTTGCACAAGAGTTTCATATGACGACATCAATGACCTTGAGATGGTATTTTCCCAGAAGGTATGTAGTTTTCTTGCTTTGTATATAGTGTTATATTTGTGTCTAACTTTTACTGTTTTAATTATTTTGTAGGGAGAGTTGTATTCTTACATATCAAGGACAAGAAATGGTGATATTGTCTGCTCTGCTGAATATCTGAGGGTGGATGAGAAGCGAGATGAAAGAGTAAATCGTGTGGAGAAGATGATCAATAAACAATACGATTGATGTCGAGGAAGCCAATGAAGAAGAGGTCGATGCACAATCTAATACTGAGTCTGCAGAGGAGACTGATGTCACAGGGGATTTGTGTGGTTCTGCTAATGAATCAGGAAGAGTTAAGAGAAAGATTAAGGACACATGCGCTGAGTCAAGGAAGATGAAGTTGTTATGTAAGCGTAGCGTTCTGCATCAATGAAGGGTAGTCTTGATGCTGAAATGAAGTTGTTTATGGAGGGTCTGGTGACTGCATCTTTTAATTCTTTGGCAACGAAACTAATTAAGCAAGTCACTGAGAAGATGGGTAAGTTCGAGAGTGAAGTGACTGATTTGAAGCTAGTTGTTGACTTGATTGGGATAAGTAACACTGGTGAGCCTCAGACCTACGGTCCAAACAAAGTAAACCCTTCTCAGTCAAAGAAAAAGGTAACCAATAAGAGAAAACCAAAGTAAACGTGAACTTGGAACTTGGCTGCTGGAGTTAGGGAGTTTGAACTAGAATTTTAGTTATATGATGTATTATGAACTTCTCTGCGATGTTTTTTTTTGTATGTGTCAGCTGCTATGTAATGTTCAAACATGGATCTTTGTTATGTTTTGGCATATCTTTGTAATAAATTATTGTGTGTGTGTTATGACTTCTGTTTTAAACGTTTTTCATCTTAAATATCTTATTGGTGTTGACAATGAATAGGCTGAGAAAATGACAGACATTCAAAGTAATGATTGCAATGTCAATTTACCTGGAGCAAACTTTACACAATCCTCAGACATTGGTCTTGGAATGGGCACACAAGAGTTTTTGAAAAGTTGCATGAAGGACCTACCTCAAGATTTATTTGTGAAAGGTTTTGATCCTTCTCAGGTTAAAGTTGAAGATCCATTAGAATGGTTGACTCCAAGAACGTCATTCTTGCCCATAAAGAAATCAAAATCACAATTAATTTATGAGAGAATGAAATTTGTTAGAGAATTAGACGATAATAGCAAATTGGTGTTTGTGAGAGAAGAGGATTGTGAAAAACTTCAAGAATGGTCATTCTCACCTACGTAAGTCGATATCCTTTTATCTGTTTACATGCTTTGTTGTTACGGTTACAAATAAATATTCGTGACTGATTTATGTTTTATAGATCTACAATTGGGTCGAACTAAGATGGACATTGAGCTTGCTAACCGCGTTTTGAATAAAAGAGAATGGATTCAAAACATGGTAACATTTCAATATCTTATACAATTTACAATGTCTTCTATATATTGTGAGTTCTTTTAACAAAATCAGTGAATTATTGTGCAGGAGATTGATGCCATGATGTATTTGTTCAGAGAGAGAACAACTCTGCGACGATGGAAACCTGATCGTGTGGGTTTCATGACATGTGTATTCAGCCACCTCATTAGAAGAGGGTACACGAACTTCTTGAAGGGTAGGAAGAAGTACAAAATGCACAAAGTGCTACTAGAATACGACAGAGGTAAGTGGCCAAGTCACGGAAGGACACATAAACTGTGGAATGTTGATGTGGATCGGATGTACATTCCTGTATGGGTAAGTGGTAATCATTGGATCTCCTTATGCATCAG
Organism: Anastatica hierochuntica; assembly: GCA_900406275.1. Lineage (NCBI taxonomy): Eukaryota > Viridiplantae > Streptophyta > Magnoliopsida > Brassicales > Brassicaceae > Anastatica > Anastatica hierochuntica. The sequence continues at coordinate 12,731 of OVAN01007425.1, read as the reverse complement.
TTTCACGAATAGGACTGTGAAAGTGTTTAATTGTGGGGGAAAGAAAAAGATCTAGCTAGTGGAAGCATTCTCAGTCCTTCTTCCCCGTATCCTCAAAGTAGTTCAGCCAATGAGTTTTCAGAAGCATATGAATGTCACTCCCCACTCTGTTTTATATTCCCCTATGGGTAGCTTAAACAAAAGTGCATGTGACTGTGGTGTCTACGCTTTGAAGTTCATTGAATGTCACTTACTTGGGTTGGAGACATCACTGGTGAATGATCAAAACATCGACGAAACTCAATAAAAGATTATGTGGGATCTATGGAAAGCAGCTAACGACTCCGAGTTGATTGAGAGGATGACAAAGTATGAGCCTCCACCGAGTGAGCCTTCTGAAATCATAGAGATTAAGTGAGAATTAGGATTCTTATTAGGATTCTTAGTGTTCAAATTAATGTTTAGCTTATGGTATGTCACCACGTTGTTCAACAAATGATGCATATAAATACCATGTCTAGCAGCCGGATACACGTTTTCAAGTGCCTTAGCGATTGACCCGTGCCTGTCTGAAATGGAAGCCAAATCATAATCATAAGAAATGACAACCTTTAGCTGTCTCAAAAACCAATCCCAAGAACGATCATTCTCAGAGTCAACTACCCCGAATGCAATAGGATACAAATTTGAATTTCTATCTAAAACAGTTGCAACCAATAGAACTCCTTTGTATTTACTCTTCAAAAATGTCTCATCAATGACAATAACTCGCCTGATGAACTTCTAAAATCCTCTAACCAATTGGCCAAACACAATAAACATATATTTGAATCTACCATCAATGTCAGTCACATATGGCGAATGTGTCCCCGAATTATACTCTCCAAGCATGTGCAAGTATTTTTGTATTTTTCCATAGCTCTTCTCTGGAATACCTCTGACAGCATTTACCGTGAATTAATGCGCATCCCATGCTAAAGAATATGAGATCTCACATCCATGATCAGTACGCATGATCTGTACAATATCATTAGGTTTAGGACCTTCCTTCACACCTTCATATTTATGCATTATCAGCCCGCCTATTATCTTCGTTGAAGATGTCTTACCGGAATTGGTTCTGCTTGAAGGTGCGCATGAATGTTCACATACATACTTTTTAATGATAAAATATGCAGATTCCTTCAAATATTCTGCTCGGACAGACCAATTCCATGCAATATCTTCACACCTAATATATTATACCTTCCTATCGGATTTGATAACCGTGTAGACAAAGTTGTGCTTCATAGCACATATCTTGAGCGTCGACTTCGACATGGTTTTGTTGTGAAAAAAGCTGGTTCTTCTTAACAGCATCGACCAAAGAATTTCCTTTGTTTTATTTTCACAGCTCATGTCTCAACGTGAAAATCATCCCCTTCAAAGTCGACTTGATTCATCTTTCCTTTCTTCTTCTCTCTATGCACATCATCCCTGACATTATTTAAATTGTTCCCATCGTGACAAGAATTTCGATCATCTTTAACAGCACTTGAATCCGTAGGCGTCATATTAAGATCAATGTGACCTTCGTTCAGATTGCCAAACTTTGCTTTATATGTTACACATAATCGACGGGAGGCATTCTTCTTACCGAAACCAACAAAATTATTCAATTGCCGATTGTTTGAAATTATCACGGGTGGGAATTCAATTGTATTGATCAAGTCGCTAGGTAGATAACTCAACTCCAAATTGGCATCATCTTCGATACTGAAATCCTCCATAACCATTGTCATTAACTCTTCTAAAGTGCAGCTCGAATCCAAAACAGTAACCTACTCCCTTTCTCTTCATCAACCGAGAATTTCCATCCTGTAGATTCGCCCAATTCCCACACACCACATGACGCAAAGATATGCATCATTGAATAAGAAAATTTTGGGAAAATCCAAAGATCAATTGTTTGTTAATCAACGGCATTTTGTACAAGCTTAGGGTTTCATTTTTATTAAAACCGACATAAATCAAATATGAAAATTCCGAAATTTAAAAGATTTGCATATATATTCAGAATATGCACTAACTAACACTTCCCTTATTTCCGGAGATATGGTCAATTTTATCCGTAGAATCACGTTTCAACTTTGCGTAGAAACAAAAGAAGATGTTTGAGAAATCATTATGTGTTTAGTAGACAAGTTGGTAAATATAGATTATTCATTCTAAATTAATTAGAACAAGAGTTTAAGAGTGGACGTTTTATTCCAAAATTTTGCAACCCGCTTTGAAATATGTAGATAAATAATTTCACATATTTAGAATTTTATAGATATTTAGATTTTCCTTTCTAATACACGTAGATTGCTTAAGAAAGTGTGGATTTCCGATTCAACTTGGTTTTTTTTTTTGCAGAACCAAATATCTCCTATCCATAGAACTAAATTTGAAATATATGTTTAAATTTTTCTAAAACAAAATAAAAATACATGTATGTTGATATAAATATTTGGACCATCTTCTCTATTTTGTACATTTTTTTGACTTGTAAAATTATATTTTTCATTAATTTTTATTAATGAAAGGGCATTGAAAAAAATGGCACAAATATGGATTTATCCCATAAAAAAATTATATTGTTTCTTTGTTCCATTTTGGCAATTTTCCATTATTTTTAAGGTAAACTTGGACACTTACCAACTCAAAGACTTGTGATAACAGACATGGCAACATCAAACTCGAGACTTCTTCAACCATATTTCTCTATGACATTTTATATATTTATATTTAAGAAAATATTACTGGGATTGGCCTAATCCCGAACTAAAACGCTAGTTGACTTAGGATTTAAATGTGTATAAAAAGTTGGATTAAAGGCAAGGAAAGTTGATAATCTAATTCTACAAAACCTCTTTAACCTTTCAAAATAAGCTTTGAGACTAATCATTAATCATAAATAACAATGGATCACGATCTCGACAAGTTCCCATTACTCTGTTATGTTCTTCACAACTACGACTCAAGTCTGTACGCGGCGCCGTCTATGGCCGTTCAACAAACTCTAGCTCCATCCTTTCCTCTTCTCTCCGACCCACAAATTATGTCTTCGATGACTCAAACGATCCCTAAAACAATCAAGCAGACGCTTTTCGTTTTGAACTCTCTTGGCTCTCGACCTGATCCATTAGCGGCTTCCTCTGCTCGTTCTAAGATCGCTCAGATTATGAATTCACTCTCTGCGGAAGAAGCGGCTAAGGAGACGGAGATTTACGCTGGTGTTGTGCGTTTGGAGGAAGTACACGATAGCTACGAGAAGCAGTTGAGTGATTTGGAGGAGGAGCTTTCTAAGGTTTATGCCTTGGAGGTGGATTCATTGTTGAGAAGCCAAGAAGAAGTCAACGAGGAGGTTGTTGCGTTGCTTAAAGAGGCGGAATACGGCAAAGACCTCGAAAAGATTGATCTCTCCGATCAAGAACTTAAGCTTCTCCCTCATGCTTTTTGGAGAATCGGTGGATTAGTTTCCTTAAATCTCTCCCGCAACGACTTAACGGTAAATCCGTAACTCTCAAATTTTGGAACAATATAACATGATTATATATCTTCGTTGGATTATCAAAAAAGTCAATTATAGATTTGATGAAGAAGACAAGATCTTGATTTAGCGGTATAAGTTTGCTAGATGTTAATCTGAAAGTGTACATTTTACAGTTTGTACCTGATGCAATCTCGAAACTAAAGAAGCTAGAAGAGCTTGATGTTTCTTCAAATTCTCTCGAGTCTCTTCCTGACTCTATAGGAATGTTACTTAACCTAAGGATCCTTAATGTGAGTTCCAACAATCTAACAACACTCCCTGAAAGCATCGCCCATTGCAGGTTTGAATATTTTTTCTTGAGGTTTTTAAAAAACGGATTTTGTTTCTCTTTTTTTTTTTGACTGATTTCATAAATTAGGTCACTGGTTGAGTTGGACGCAAGTTTCAACAACTTGACTTCATTACCTATAAACATAGGATACGGATTACAGAACCTGGAGAGATTATGGATCCACTTGAACAAAATCCGTTACTTTCCAGCTTCGATAAGCGAAATGATTTCTCTAAAGTATCTTGACGCGCACATGAACGAGATCAATGAGATTCCAAATTCCATTGGGAGACTAACAAAACTGGAGGTTCTAAACCTAAGCAGTAACTTCAGCAACTTGATTGGTGTTCCTGACTCAATCACTGATTTAACTAACCTGAGGGAGCTTGATCTAAGCAACAACCAAATCCAAGCAATACCCGACTCGTTTTACAGGCTAAAGAAGCTGGAAAAGCTTAACTTGGACCAGAACCCCCTAGAGATCCCATCTCAACAAGTGGCTAACCAAGGAGCTGAAGCGGTTAGAGAGTTCATGGAGAAGAGATGGATTGAAATTATGGCAGAGGAGAAACAGAGGATTGGCGTTGAGGCTGAGAGACAGCAACATGGAGATGAAACCGGGTGGGTCTCATGGGGAACCTCCATGGTTACTAATCTCATGTTTGGCTTTGGAGGAGGATCTGTTGTTGTTGTTGGAGACAAGAAACCTGCAGACTCTCATTTTTATCACCCACTCTAACTTCTAACTTTTGTTTCGGTTTTGTTGTGTGTTTTTACTTTTCTTTTCTCTCAAATACCTTTGTTTGACAAATTAAGGAACAGACCAAAGAAATTACAAAGAATTTAAAATTAATCATGAACTTTTGAAAACCAGGGGAGACAAAGCTTAAGCAGCAAGAAACCACTGGAAAGAAACTCCCACCATCAATTCCGTTGGCTTAAGCTTCTACTGATCGACAATAACTTGCATAGCATCTTCTTAGGCTGTCTTGGGATCGCACAGAACGCCATAAACCTCAAAGGAGTGCTCTGAAACCCTCTGTTTGGTTTGATTTCATCTCCTCCTTCTCTTCTCGCTGTAAAGCTTCTTCTCAAAATCGCTGTTTCGTCCGTGGTGATATTGTTTGTTATGGTTGTTGTACCTATTGCGGCTCTTGCTTGCTCGACAAAGAGGATTTGCACGATAACTCTCAGCGGAAGTAGCTCATTCTGTGCAGCGTTCTTGCTTGCCTCTACAGTCAATTTCTTGCAGTCTAACATTCTGCATAACCTCTTTCTCTCGCTCTTATCAATCTTCTGATGAACCTTCAACAAAGAGAGTGTAGTGTTATATAAACTGTGTCTTAATGAAGTATATTTTCTCAGTTTGCTTTGCTTCTTCTTTACCTGAAGATAGATATCAATGGCATTGTATAAATCGTCGTGACAAATCCTTGAAGATTCTGGTATTGTTTCAGCCAATTCAACAAACTTTGATACTGTTAAGTTTACATCTCTGGCAATCTCTTGAAGATATGAATCGACAAGCTTTGCTACTTTACCCAACGATGGAGGGGAAGAAGAAGACAATGATCTTCCAATCTCTTGTATCTCTTCCAGATTGATGTTTTCTTCCGAACGAGACCTTCTGTTTTCAGTTCTTGTTCTTGTTGGCCTCATCTCAGAACTGATAAACTGCTTCACCATCATCGCTACAACATCCACATCGTATAACATACCTGACTTATCCAGTACTGGTATCAACAGCTCACTAACGGTTGCCTCATCCAGTTGGTTTCCGGCTTTTATTGCGAGATCCATCTTCCAAGAGGGCGAAACGTTCATAGCATTTACCATTTTCAATAGCTGCAGCAAGAAACTGCAAGGAACAGCGGATCTCTCGGTTGGTAGAAGGGAAATAACAGATTCCAAAACCAGGTTTGAATCCGGAGAACATTCTTCAGTGCTTTGTAGCCGTTTAGATGCATAGATCCTAAGAGCATTTCCAATTAGTCTCGGAGATATATTCTGGTTTGATGATTTTATCGCCACCATTGTTCTGTGGTAAAGATCTAAATCCAAATCAGCTAAAACTTCAGCCCAGCACCGCATATTCTCTGCCTTACTTCCTCCACCATTACACAAGACTTCATCTCTTCTTCTCCTTGACCGGTTTCTCAACAAAACCGTCTCCAAATCCTCACCGGGGGAAACAGTAACACCATTGGAAATTGCTTCGATGCATCGGTTTGTGATCCCAAGATCTTCAGACCATAAAGGTAATGATTTTGTGGTCTGAAGAGTAACAAAAGAGTCTCTCCAACTCTTGAAGACACAAGAACTCATGAAGAGTTCAAGTCTTTGCACAAGATTCTCGTTCTCGCCGGGCTCAGCTTCTTCTGTCATCCCAAGATACTCTGCTGCACAACGTACTGCGACAACGTTGTGAGCAGAGAGAGTGATAGTGATGCCGTAACAGAACTTAGCACAGAGCTCAAAAGCTTCTGTTTCGCCCGGAAAGTCAACAAGTTGAATCACTTGCTGCTGTGGTTTTGAGGTTTCGGTTTCGGTTTCTAGGGATTGTAAAGTGACTAACTTCTTTAAAAGCAAGCATTTCGATAACATCGGATACTGTAATAGGCATTGCGCCAAGAAAACCAAAAAAAAAAAAACAAATTATGAAGTAAAAAATGAAAATGTTATGAGAAGGAACGAACAAAAACTGTAATCATGTTAGTGTACCTTGTGAAGAAGGTATTTAGTGGATTTGACTTGGATTGTAAGATCATTCAATAAATCACAAGACACGGACCTCCAAAATTTTGAAAAAACGTATCAGTGATTGTTTGTAAAAAAATTAACGAGAGAGAGACTATTGCATTAATCTTAGTTCTTCTATACCTTACTGCTTCCACAGTGTAGAATGTGTCAGGTCGAAACCCTAATTCCATGAACTTCATTTCCGGTTAAATGAAAAAATGAGGAATTCACCAGAGAAGTTGGATCCACTTAACCGGATTCTGGGTTTTGTCGAAACGGGCTCTTCACTCTGTAAATTATTTCTGTCGTCGTAAGATATCGTCTCCGGCGAAATTACTACCAGAGCGTTTTCAGCCTCCGTCGCTCTCCCCGGGAATTTGATCTTAAAAAGATAGAGAATGGTGGATGCCGGCGACGGTTGACAGCTCAGCGCGAGCTCGTCCGTAGAAATTTCGTCTGTCGTTAGTGATGAATCGCGAGATGGGAGATAAATATATCTGATTTGAACAAAATGAAAAATTAGTTGTTTTTTTTTGCCCTCTGTTTAAGGCGATGAGAGTGTAGAGACAACAAATCTGTTTAATACAGAGACTTAGAAAAGGGTGGTTACAGTTTTGTAATACTAAAGAATAATTTAGTTAGTTTTAAGGTTAGTGATTACCTTTGAGAAATCATTTGCTTTTTGTCACACCACCTGAGAACTTTCGTCTAATCAATTTTAGCAGAAAGCACAAAAGTTTGGTTCACCAGATATCTAATACTATTTGTTTCCACAGTTACAGCGGAAAGATAAAGCAAAAGTCATATGACCATAACATAATACTTTTATTATTAAATTGAGAGTTATTAGGGATAAATATTCCATGTCAAAAGTTGGAAGGGATCCTTCGCAATATATAAGAGACATTGGTCAATCCACTTATAGCCAATTAGTTTTAAGCCGGAAGCCCAAAAAACTTAACAAGTCATTTTTAGTATATTAATCATTTGTTTATTAAAAAATATATATTTGATGTCTTCCAAAACAATTTCTTTAATCTTTTAAATAATCAATATAATGTGAGGAACTGTTCTAAAGACCTGAAGGCAGTGGCGGAGGCACAATAAATCATGTGAGTGCAATTGCACTTTTAAAATTTTGTAATTATTTGTAATTTTTATGAAAAGTTTAAATATATATAAATTTGAACCCACTAAATTTTATGTTTGACCCCAACTCTGGACACCACTAACTTAAAATAATATTTAACCCAATAACTAAAAGTGTAAAAGAAACTTAAATGATGCTAAATGAAACGTAGGCCCAAAACCAACCCAATTATATGATTTGTTAACAAAAAAAACCTAAAGAGTAAAGATATTATTTGACAATTGTTCTTCTACAGAGAACGATTTCAGTTTTTTTTTTTCATGAGAAGCTTTTCTCAATTTGAGGTATTTTTTTACATATTAAATTTTTTTAGTTTTTGCTTTTTGACAATCGTTTTACTATTGTGATACAAAGTAATTCTTCGTTTATAATTTTTTATAGGTGAATTCAAAAGTAATGGATCGATATTTAAAAAGAAAATCTCCACCACCTCAAGATGATTTGGAAGATTTGCCATGGGATCCGGCTCATAGAAAACCAATATTGGATTATCATCCTAATCAAAGAGATGAGGTAAGATGCAAGTATTTGACAAGAGGACCTTGTCAACCTCGTGGCCATATTTTTCCACAAAGAAAGATAGGAAATTTACAAAGACGGTTTAATCCACAGTGGTTTGATAAGTATGGTGATTGGTTGGAGTATAGCATGGAGAAAGATGAAGCTTTTTGTTTGTGTTGTTATTTATTTAGACATCACGTTGAAAACGAGGTAGGAATGAAGCGTTTGTATCTGAGGACTTTTGTGGTTGGAACAAGGCCAAAAGATTGGAAACTCACGTCGGTGATGTGGGTAGTTTACACAATAATGCCAAAAGCAAGTGTGACTACTTGATGAGAAAAGGCCAATCCATCAAACATTCTCTCCATAAGCAAACCGATATTGTGAAGAATGAGTATCGTATCAGGTTGATTGCTTCAATTGATACTTCTAGGTTCTTGTTACACCAAGGATTAGCTTTTCGTGGTCATGATGAATCTGAAGAGTCAGCTAATCAAGGAAATTTTTTAGAGCTTGTGAAACATACTGCCAAACAGAATGAAGCTATAAAAAAGGTTGTGCTCAATAATTCTCCCAAGAACAACCAAATGGTGTCTCCTCCAATTCAAAAGGATATTGTGCATTGCTTTGCAGAAGAAGTGATTAAGTTTGTTATTCAAGAAATCGATAATGATGTCTTTGGTTTGCTAGTTGATGAATCTGCAGATGTATCACGCAAAGAGCAAATGGCGGTGGTTTTACGTTTTGTTGATAAACATGGGATCATAAAAAAAAAGATTTATCGGTGTTGTTCATGTGAAGGAAACTTCTGCAATGTCTCTAAAACATGGTATTGATTATTTGTTTGCTAAATATGGATTGAGTTTGAAGAAAGTTAGAGGACAAGGATATGATCGAGCTAGCAATATGAAGGGAGAATTTAATGGATTAAGATCACTAATTGTGAAAGAAAGTAGTTCTGCATATTATGTTCATTGTTTTGCTCACCAGCTTCAGTTAGTTGTTGTGGCAATTGCGAAAAATAATTTTGAAGTTGGGGATTTTTTCGATATGATTTCTGTTTTGGTTAATGTGGTTGGAGCTTCATGCAAGAGGACATATATGATTCGAGAAAGTTATCGGAAAAGGGTTGAAGAAGGGATAAGTAATGGTGAAATTGAGACTGGAACTGGAAAAAATCAAGAGCTTTCACTTCAGAGACTTGTAAGTACTCGGTGGAGTTCACATTATAAGACACTACTTCGACTTATTGAATTATTTCCTTCGGTCATTGAGGTTCTTGGGTAAATACAGAATGAAGGCATCGAAGCCACAAAAAGAAGACAAGCATATGACCTCCTTAAGTACTTTCAGACATTTGATTTTATCTACTATCTACAGTTGATGGTACTTCTTTTGGGGCTTACAAATAATTTATCATTGGCTCTGCAACGAAGAGACCAAGATATCTTAAATGCTATGTCATTGGTGAAATCCACTAAGCGACAATTACAGAAACTTAGAGATGATGGATGAGATGATTTTATGGATAAAGTACGTTTTTTCAGTGAACAAAACAACATTGAGATGCTCAATATGGAGGAAGACTTTGTTGATTTAAGGATGCCAAGAAAAAAGACGAACATAACCAACTTACATCATTATAAGGTGAATTGTTTCTACACTGTCTTAGATATGCAATTTCAAGAGTTTCTCGATCGCTTTAACGAGGTAAATTCTGAACTACTCGTTTGCACGGCATCTTTAAGTCCAATTGATTCATTTGGTGATTTTGACAAGTCAAAGCTAGTGAGATTGGCTGAGTTTTATCCAGATGACTTTAGCTACGTGGAGCGAAAATCTCTTGATCATCAACTGGATATATACCTTGATAATGTGAAAGAAGATGATAGATTTACTAATCTAAAATCTCTTGGAGATCTTGCTCGTGTCATGGTGGAGACAAGGAAACATCTTTCACTTCCTTTGATTTATCAACTTGTGAAGTTATCTTTGATTTTACCCGTTGCGACTTCAACTGTTGAAAGATGCTTCTCGGCAATGAACATTGTGAAAACGACATCGCGTAATCGTATTGGTGATCAGTTTCTAAGTGACTGTCTTGTTTTTTTTATCGAAAAACAAGTACTCGACACAGTTACAAACGAAATGGTGGTAAAACGATTTCAGGATATGAGTGAGCGTAGGGTATAATTCTAAAATGTAGTTTTAAACATTTTTATGTGGTTTTATGAGAAACTTTTGATGTTGTTTTATGATACCTTTTTGGATGCTGTTTCATGATGATGTTTTTATCGACATATAAATTTTCTTTACAATTTTATTTTGACCCCACTAGATAATTTTTCTAAATCCGCCACTGCCTGAAGGATTATGCAACAACAATGATGAGGTAAGTGACACATAAGTCTTGATGGGAATGACGTGTTTAGTCGCGAAGTACAAATAGCAAAATATGGAAAAAAGTTTATCGTGAATCTAGAAGATTAATTACACAAACATTTGGAAAAAAAATTTAGGCAGCTGGACTACTTAAGGAGCAAAAACCCTCGAGAAGTAGGTCACATTTTCATAGAAGAAGTACCAGAGTGAATCTTTTAGAGTTTTGGTTTTCTGGGTGATACAAGCAATTATTGTTGTAGTGTTAGATATCTTAGGTATCGGTCAGTGATGATTGCTAAGCGATAGCAAGTCACATCTATCTGATTAAATAAGAGTTTTTGTAAGATTTTGTTTAAGAGATATGTATAGAAAAAGTTTTTGGAGAAGTGTTTATTTGATCTATTCAGTGAGTCAGTCACATAGGTGTTGTTCGTTTCGCAGTCGCTAGCGGCAACGACTAGCGATAGCGACTGAAATCTTGTTCGTTTCGCAGTCATTGATTCAGCGACCAATCGCAGCGACCTGCGATCAGAATTTTCAATCGCTAATATTTTCAGCGACGCGAATTAAAATTGACGTTACGTTTCAGCGACTAGTCGCTAGCGACTACAAAACGAACAAGCTAGCGACGATAATTTTAAAATAAAATAAATTATAAAAAAAATTAAATTTAAAACTAAAACTAAAATTTAAATTAAACTTAAAAATAAAATAAAAATAAGACTAAAATTAAAAATAAAATAAAAATAAAGATAAAGTAAAAATAAAAATTCAATTAAAATTAAAATTAAAAATTATACTAAAACTAAAATTAAAATTAAAACTAAAACTAAAATTAAAACTAAAATGAAAACTAAAGTAAATTAAAACTAAAATTAAAACTAAAAGTAAAACTAAAAATAAATAAAAATTATAACTAAAATTAAAAATAAAAATAAAAATAAAAAATAAAAATAAAAGTAAAATAAAATTTAAAACTAAAATAAAAATAAAAGTAAAAGTTAAAATTGAAATTAAAATCAAAGTTAAAATTTGAAACAAAATAAAAAACAAAATTAAAACTAAAAGTAAAACTAAAATTAAAACTAAAGTTAAAATTAAAACTAAAATTAAAATTAAAACTAAAACTAAAACTAAAACGAAAATTAAAAATAAAACTAAAATTAATACTAAAAATAAAACAAAAACTAAAACTGAATATTAAAATTAAAACTAAAATTAAAAATACAACTAAAATATAAAATAAAACTAAAAATAAAACTAAAATTAAAATTATAAAAATTCAAATAAAAAAATATTAAATTTTAAACTAAAACTAAAATTAAAATTACAATGAAAACTAAAATTAAAATTCAACTAAAATTAAATTAAAGTTATACATAAAATTATAAGTAAAAATATAAATAAAAATAAAAATAAAAATAAAATTGTAATTATAAATAAAACTATAACTAAAACTAAAATTAAAAATAAAACTAAAATTTAAAATAAAATTAAAATTAAAATTAATATTAAAATTATAAATAAAGTTACAATTATAATTATAGTTAAAACTAAAATTAAAACAAAAATTAAGTTTAAAGTTAAAATTCAAATTAAAACTAAAATTAAGTTTAAAGTTAAAATTAAAATTAAAACTAAAATTAAAACTAAAACTAAAATAAATCTAAAACTAAAAATAAAATTATTATTAAAATTGAAACTAAAATTAAAATTATAAGTAACATTAATATTAAAAATGGAACTAAAATTAAATTAAATTAATCTAAAATCAAAAATAAAAAGTAAAGTCAAAATAAAATTTAAATTTAAAATAAATTATTTAAATAAAATTAATTTATTTATTTAAATTAATTTATATTATTTAAAATTAAATTAAAATATTAAGTTAATTGAAATTATAACTAAAATTAAAATTAATATTAAAACTAAAAATAAAAGTAATTTAAAATTAAATTTAAAATTAAAACTTAAATTAAAATTAAAGTTAAATTTGATAGTTACATTTGAAAATTAAGTTTGAAGTTAATTAAATTAAACTTTATCTTCAATTTATATTTATTTTAAAGATACTAAATATCATAAAGATTAATTTACAGAAATACACTTAAAAGGAAAAGAAATTTTACATT